>APFE030920287.1:57348-184976 GCA_000404065.3 Pinus taeda | reverse complement strand
AACAGAATCAAGGCATTGGAGGAAATAATCATAGAGTTTGGGCATGACCCCAATGATGTTAAGGCAATACAACAAGTCCTTAAACTGAGGGATGCAGATATAGTTGCAATTAAAAAGAAAATGAAGATTCCCCCAACTCTACATCTACAAACAGATGAAGTTGCCCAGCAAAGGCAAGAAAAGGATGCAGCAACATTACTAATGACTTTATATAAAGAGCTGATAGACACACAGCAAAAGCTGCAAGACACAGAGACCACATTAGAAGCAGCACTACAAAGGAGGGAAGCAGGGCAATCTTCCAAGCTACCCACAGAATCAATAGACCTTGAGGAGACCCCTCAAGATACCATCCCTCCAAGGCAGTAGGCACCAGAAACCGTTCCAGGTATCACAGCACCAGCCACTACAGCACCCACAACAGAACAGGCTGAGAGCCTGGACATGCAGAAGCTAAGGCAGGAAATTCAGGTGCTAGAATCTCAGATGTCCGAGCTCAATCAAGCCAAGGACAGCTTAGCAAAGATAAATGAAAAATATGATAAGTCTAAGCAAAATGTGGCTGAGAGGGAGAGAGAAGTAAAAGCTCTGAAGAAAACAATTGCAGAGCTAGAAAAGGAGCTCAATTTTGAGAAAGTTATAGCAGAGCTCAAACAAGTGATTTGGACTGCCATTGGACAATCAATAACTAACTAATGGGAGTACATTGATGCCACATACGAGAAAGTGGGACTCATTGGCAGGGCAAGAAAAGAATTACACAGAGCAAGAAACTCCCTAGGCAACATGGCCGACCTTGCCCCCATGATGATTGAAGTCCTCAATTATAGGACAAGTTCCCAGTTGGTGAAAATGGGAATTGGAAATAGAACTGAAACCATATATGTGATCAAAAGAGTCACAATAATGAAGAATTTAATCCGGACCCCGGACAGGAGAATCCAGGATATGCAAGCAGATATAAACAAGTTTCAGAATACGTTCTTGGCCCTGCAGGACAGAGGGCTTCCCAGCTTGCTAGAATCAGGGAAGTTACAAATATATCAAAAGGGTAAGCAATTTTGTAGCAATTCAGATTGCTGAGACACCAGGAACATCTTCAGCAGGCCCAGTAACAGGGTAAATTCTTTTTGAAAAATTAGATAATTTGTTTTTTATAAGAAATGAAGTATCACATCTGTTTGATGAGCCCCCCCATTTCTACAAGTATACAGAGGCTGATGAGACCTTAGGGTCAATTTTGAAACATCAACTTCCTCCTCCAGATACATGGCAAGATTTAATAAGGTTACTTTTGAACCAAAGTTGAGAGATTAAATCTTTTTTCAGCAAAAGGCCTATATTACATATACAGGTAGGCAAAAGCCATAACAGCAAGTATGAAGATGCTGAGCCAACTTAGCACAGGTACTCGACCGCAGCAACAGCATCAGCAAGCACAGGTGGCAGGGCCAAGAAGACACAAAAAGTAACAGTTGCAGAGCACTTCATTCTGCAGTTATGATAAAGCCGCACAACTGACTCCGCAATGCCAAAAGGTCAAAACATTATCCTGACAGGAGTTAAAGGCTTTTAAGAGTCATTTATATTTGTAATTACTTCTCATCTACTCTCCATGTACGAGTGTAAGAGATATTTTCCTCTCAGATGACTCAATACCTGAGATATTTTTGTATGAAACCTCTATATATTCCCCCTCTCGTTTGTTTAGAGGGGTTGGACTCCGGATGTAAGAAATCTCTTGATATCTCTTCTGTTATTCTCATATTGTAAACTCTCAGACAGCTAATACAAAGGACAGTGGGATTTCTTCAAGCATGTTTGCCTCTTGATCTCCTAATGGTGTATGGCTCAAAGTTGCAGGATTCCTGTGTATTTCATGGCTCAATAAGTTTTTCTCATTACTCTTTGTTTCACATGTGATCATTGTTCTTTCATATGTCTTTCATGTTTTCCATACACTCAAATATCTAGGTAGCAAGGAAAAAGAATAGTCTTAGGATTTAATCATTGGTTACCTTGAGCTCAGTCTAAGCTATCTTATATGTTTTCTTCAGTCAAAGTATTTAAAGAGTAATTCTTCAATGCTACCTTTAATACTACATCATCACAGTGCTTTGTTATTTCAGGAATTCAAGTAATTGCTCCTAAATAACAGACCTCTTTCACATTAGTCAGCTTAAGTAAAGAAATCTTAATTTCTCTTTGCTAGTTGTTCTTCACCTCACTCTCACAATTTACAATTTGTTTCATGGAATACACACAGGCCCTGTAGCTACAACCCCACCAAATCAAGATCTCAGGGGAACGACTGTCCAAGACCCCATTGCCCAATGGATTAGTTTCACCTGCAGACAGACTCTAAAAGATATCAGAAGCATCCTCCCAACCAAACACAAAAACAAACAAAAATTTCACTTCACAACTAGCCTAAAACCTTTGTCAAAAACAGTGACAAACCTTATAGAGAGAGCCCTCTCTGACTAAAGCTGGGCTAGAAGCTGTAGCCCAAAGATTGGTTAGTGGTTACCCCGGTTGTATTCCCTAAGGAGTCATAGGGAACAACCTGGGTGTTAACATCTGTAATAGTGGGAGTTATAAGAAGCTTTCGAAAAATCCCATCAAAAAGGTTTCCAGAGCCGTTGCTCTTGCGATCAAGTCGTGCAATTCCAGGATCCCTCTGTCCGAGAAGCTTATTGAGGGAAACCCCATCACTCCTAGGATATATGGCCTTCCAAAGGTCCATAAGGATGGGGTCCCCCTGAGACCCATTGTGAATACCATTGGTGGTCCGACGTACCTCCTAGCCAAGTTCCTTGCTGTAAGGTTGAGGCCCATGGTTGGTCATACTGAGTCCTTCATCAAAGAGTCGGCTTCTTTTATTGATGATCTTAAAAGAATTAAGCTTGATCCCGAGGACATTCTGGTGAGCTTCGACGTGGTCTCTCTTTATACTTGTATTCCCATCAATGAGGCCATGAAGGTGATTAATAAGCTCACCGACCTGGATACCGCTAAGTTGGTTGAGCTTTGCCTCACCTCCACCTTTTTCAGCTTCGAGGAAGAATTCTATGAGCAGACTTGCGAGGTTGCCATGGGCTCTCCCCTGTCCCCTGTCGTCGCGAATCTCTTCATGGAGGATTTTGAGTCTAAGGCTTTGGCCTCCTCTCATCTCTTACCGAAGCTTTGGAAAAGATTCGTTGATGACACTTGTGTTGTCTCGTCTCATGGTCTTGATGAGCTTGATCGTTTGTTTAGTCATCTAAATAACTAATTCGCTGCCATTAAATTCACGATGGAAAAAGAAGATAATGGCTGCCTTCCGTTCTTGGATGTTCTCATCTCTAAGAAGGTGGATCTTTCCTTTTCTCATCAGGTGTTTAGAAAGAAGACGAATACTAAGCAATACCTGCATGCTTCTTCCCATCATTTCCCCACTCAGAAGTTAGAGGTTCTAAGCACGCTTGCCACCCGTGCTGTTAGGATTTCTGATGATGAGAGCTTGGAAACGGAGAAGGCTCATCTCCTAGATGTCTTTGTGAAGAATGGTTATAGTAGACACCTGGGTCAGAAAGCCTTCCTCAAGGCCAAGAAGGAGCCATCTATCTGAAGAGATCCTAATGATCGTGTCATGGGTGTCAATCTTCCTTACATCCAAGGGACCACTGATAGGATTGCAAGGATTCTGAGGAAGTACGATGTCCCCGCTACTTTTAGACCTTTCAATACTATTCGTGGCTCCCTCAGGTCTGTAAAAGACCCTATTGACCCTAAAGACATGAAGGGCGTCTATGTTATTCCTTGTTCCTATGGGACGCCATATATTGGTGAAACAGGTCGCTCTATCAATCAAAGGATTAGCGAACATTCAACTGACTTAAGGCATGGTAGGACCAAGTCCTCAGCCCTGGCTGAACATGCCGAGAAGACGATGCATCATGTCTGTATTGAAGAGGCTCAAGTCATTGCCAAAGTTGCGCAGTTTCACCATCGCAAATTTAGGGAGGCCCTGGAGATTGTGAAAAGGCCGAATAATCTTAATAGGGATGATGGCTGGAAGATCAGCAGTTGCTGGGTCCCAGCCCTGTCTTCCTAGCCTCCTCTGTCCCTCAATTATTTAGATCTTAGGGTTTCTGTTTCCCTCTCCTTAGTAGTTGTTTCTGTGGTTGGTCCTGTTTCCCTTGGTTTATTATAATCTTTAATATATTATTAGCCTTTTAACTGATTTGTTTATTCATCTTTTATCTTAACATCCTAAGCATATATTGGAATTAATATAATTTAATCCCTTCCATTTTCTTATGATTATCCGTTATTAATAAGATATTTGATAATTAATTTCGAACCATTAAATGTTTGGACCGTATTTCAATTATATTTTAACTGTTATGATTGGGTTAGAATTATATTTAATCATTATAAATTAATAAATTGATTATGTTTTCCTTTAATTACTAATCTTTAAATATGATTTGGATTCACCCTAATGATCCTGATATTATATCTATAATTTATATTTAAAAATATATATTGATTAATTAACAAGTATAAATTTCCCACCTTTTTAACAATTCAACTAAAATTTACTGTAATATATATTTAGTTCTTAATTATAGTTTGAATATTTTTAAATTTAACAACCTAATAGTATATGGAATTAGTTTATTTTAATCACTTCTTTTATCTTAATTTACCCAATATTATGTATATTCTATTCAAAATTTTGAACCATTAATATCATTAACTAATCCATGATATTAGTTTAATTAAATATAATTATTGGAATAATAATAAATATAAAATAGAATAAATTACTAAACTCTAAAGATTAGTTTAATTCACCATAATGATCTAGATATTATATCTGTAATTTATATATAAAAATATATATTGATTAATTAACAATTATAAATTACCTTCTTTTATAACATTTCAATTATAATTTTAATAATAGCTTGAATATTTTTAGATTTAACGACCTAATAGTATATGGAATTAGTTTATTTTAATAATTTCTTTTATCTTGATTACCCAATATTATGTATATTCGATATAAAAACTATTCCATGATATTAATTTACTTAAATATAATTACTGGAATAATAATAAATATAGAATAAAATAAATTATTATATTAATTTTATGAATTAGTTTATTCACTTCTTTTATCTTAATTACCCAAAATTATGCATATTTGATATATAAACTAATCCATGATATTAATTTACTTAAATATAATTAGGAGAATAATAATAAATATAAAATAAAATAAATTATTATTTTATTTTTATGTATTTAAATTGATTAACAAAAAATAAATTGTTATTAAATAAAACAATATGGGAAGTATATATATATATATATATATATATATATATATATATATATATATATATATATATTAATAAACAATTGTTTTTGGTTAAATATATAAATGATTTACTAACTTGTGGGAGTCCTTGTCTTATATAAATTTATTTACCTAATTTAACTATTTTCCAGGAATAATCATAATTAAAATATATAATTATCTGGCTGGGGTCATAAGGTCAAAAATTATCCGTTATCATTCTAGGTGTTGGAGTCCTTGCCCATACTATTTAACTAGCTAAGTTCTTCAACTTGTCCTGACGATGAACCACACTGGTTGGTTCGAAAAGCGTCGACAAAAGATTATTTATGTGATTTCGCGGAAAATTCTCTAAACATATTATATATCACAGAAGACAAAAAATAATAAAAATAAAGCAAAAAATTATTATCTCATTCATACAATCAAAAAAATGTTAGTTTTATTATATTTATTGGAGAACTTCGAATGTTTTAGTTTGATTATCATATTATCGTAAATTATATTTTATAAAGAAATTAGTAAATCTCAATTTGTAATTTTTAAGTTTCATATTTTAATCCTCCAGATTTAAGCTTCATGTTTTAATCCTCCCCATTTAAGCGGAAATATGTCGAGTGCAATACTGTGTTATTTAAGTCGAGATAGAGATAGGGATTTTTCTAATCAGTTCAAATAAATATTATGAGTGAGTTTATATTTATCTCGTTGAGTTTACATTTATCTTATTGACTCTCAACAACATAGGACATTTTCTTCCTATGTTGCAATTGTCTTAGGGTGTTATTTATGAGTGAGTTTATATTTATCTCGTTGAGTTTACATTTATCTTATTGACTCTCAACAACATAGGTCATTTTCTTCCTATGTTGCAATTGTCTTAGGGTGTTATTGTTGTGGGTCTTGCATAAGATTATTTTTATTTTTTTATTCTTTATGAGGTTATTTGAATATGTATATATAAAATTAAATTAAAATTTTAATATAATTTCGCAAATTAAGTAAGTATCATCTATATGTAGATTGTAAAATAATAATTATTTAATATTTACATATAAAAATTTAAAAAAAATACTAGTCACATTTAAACCCTAATGTACACTATATATGTATATATATAATTATATTATTTTTAAAACATATAGTTGTGATATTTTTAATGCAAATACATTTAAGTAGTGCTAATACTTAAATGAAATGTGCAATATTAAAAAAAAATTATATAATATTAACCTTAAGAAAATTTTTAAAAAACAACAATCATATAATTTTTCAAAAATCACTTTCATAAATATATAAAATAAAATAAATGATTATAAAAATGTAGGTATATTTTAAAAAAACTAATAATCTCATTATATATGTGGGTGGACGTTGGTTTTCCTACACAAGTTGAAGCGATGACAAATACCATGACATGAGCAGGTATAAACCTACCCCACAGTTGCAGGATTTACAAGCAGCTTCTAAGCTATACCTTGTCAACGTTATGCTTAATCATTGTTTGAGGAGCTATGTTATCTGGTATACTACAGTGTATACATATATATATAATTAATTTTGTAGAGTGGCATAAATAAAACATTGAAAACCATTAGATTTTAAATAGTTTTCAATAGATTTTAAATAAGTGTGAGATGTAATTTCGTTATTTAGTACTGCTTTGGCTGTTTTTTTGGGTGTAAAAAGTGATTAATCGATTTTATATTGATTCTTTTATGTTTTAAAAATTTACAGTGTTGTTATATACATTATTATTTTAATGTATAAAGCTTGTATCTATGTTTTCATTATATAAAATATACATCTAAACTTGATAATATATAGAATGCAAATGAAACATATATCATAAATGTGTTGGGCCAAAATATTTTACTGATTTATTTTTCTAGTGTTTTTAATATATAAAATGTTAAAAAATAGCTTTTATATACTTTTAGTATGTTCAATTATTTGATCATTTCCTTTTATAATAAAAAATTAATCCTCTGCAAAAAGTATCATATATCACGTTGATCACGGTTGCATACAGACGTAAGTAAGATGTCCTTGTTGGTAGCAAGGGTGTGATATGTGCAACAAGCCAAGGAAGGTGCATGAATGGTTCTAACACATGGGAGGTGGAATGAGTGTGCCCCTTGGAAACCTGTTTAAACATATAGCTTGGAAGGAAACACACGAGAAAAGATGCATCACAAGCTAGAAAGAAGGAGAACCAATAGTCCAAAGTGATGGTTAAAACAACAACACATTTCAGTAAGGTTCATACATACATATACAAAAAAGTATATACATACATGCGTAAGCAAATGGATACATATATCATTAGAGTAAACAAGTTAATTGAAATAAAATAACAACATATGCATGAAATGTGTTGACTTTGTTATATTAAGAAGCGAAAGTTCCAATCATATAGTACAGCCATGACCAACCACTAGTCTCGATAATGGAACGCTACAGTCACTGCCACCTACTTCTCCAAATAGATATACTAGCTCTGCACTGTGGAGAAGCCAAGGCTCATTACATACTCTCCAAGATTTATTTAAGATACACCTATCAGAAGCTTGGCTTACCAAAAAACCATACAATGAGTTATAAGTTAGTATAAATATCAAAGGGTGGGGTGACCCTTGACATTCCCCTTTGTGACTGTCCATCTACACACATGAATCTTAACCTACCTATGACTGTTACATTCAACTATCGACACTTGAAGTTCCACTTTACAAGATGTTACATACAATATGCACATGTACCCATGTGAGACAAAATAGGCTTGAGCAAGCCATGCAAGACATCACTATGACTCAGTCAAGTGTGGGAAGACCAACTCTTCAAAATCCTCACAATGGTTGACAGTGACAAACTCATGCCAAGCTTGGTAGTCTGCGATGGTGTCCATGTACTATGTAGTGACATCTTTATGGAAACGAACTCTTGCCTCTGTTGCATCTGGGTACACTAATTTGGCTTGTCTATCCAACTCATTCGATAGCATGCACATCATTGTTTTGGGTGCAGCTAGACGAGTGACATACTGATGCATGGTGTTTGCACTGATTGTCAAATCTACGCTGGTCGTTATGCACATCAACTCGTCAAAGTGCGAGTCCAACTCCTATCAGACACAACCCTTTGTCTTTGCCTCGATGAGTGTCCCAACAGATGGGATCGCATGCGTGCACACAACAAAATCCAAGCTTCTAAACAACCGTGCATGGGAAGCCTACAAACTAGGGATGAGTTGCGGGAGTTCCTCGTAGTGCTAGATCTGACTCTAAATGCATGTATTTAACTCAACTGCCATGGCCTTCATCATCTTGGGCAAGTATAACGAGGCTCCCTTGTGTCTCATTTTCCATGTTTGTGTGTGGTTGACATTAGTATGCAAGTTTGACAAGATACATGCTCTCCTAGCACAACACTGTTGCAAATCGTTGAGATGGATAACTTCCTTATGCACAGTACCAAATATGTAATAAAACGTCCGCATGACTGTCTCAACGGATGATACTTCATCCAGTATCGCCTTCTTTATCTCCCCTTTGGCTGACACTATAACAAGTTCTCCTCCCTTCTTGGCCATTTGTAACTCCTTAGCCATTCACTCGTTCTCTGCTATCAAGAAGTGAACACTCGAGCTAGTGGCTTCGGAATATGCTCTGGCAGCATCAACCAATCCTACTGGATGCTTGTGAATATTGAATACGATCACTCATTCCTCAAACTGCATAGAAGATGTGTGGGCATCCAAAGTAGACACTCTGCGCAATTGCACAACTCTATGCTGTGACTCGTCGAATGATATGTTGTGCATCTCTTCTTCCGGATTATCTCCAAGGATCTTAGTATCTCCTTGGTCACTTGGGACTTTCTCTTCTTCCGGACCCGGTGGAGCTAGTGGGTTGACCTCTTGGTCGTAAGGCATGAGGTCGATGTCTTGCTCTAACTTTGGCTACTCCATCTCCATATCCATCTACTCAAGTACTTGTTCAATCTCTTGGGCGAAGTCCTCAACCTAAAACTCCTCACCCTGTTTGCTCTGTGCCAATTGCTCAGATGAGTATACTACCTGTATGGGTGTAGTTTCATCTATCTGTGTATGTTGCGCCCCCTAGTGTGTCTATCCTTGTTGTGATTCCTTCTCATGTCTACGCAGCTCTTGTTCTTTCTGAAGTTGCTCCTTCAACTCATGCAACTCCATCACTATTTCTTCCTTCCTCTGTTTATCTCTCTACCTTTGTGCAATCCTCATGTCGTGATGTTGCCCCTTTGCCTCTATCTCCAAAGCTTATTTCTCCACAAGTGGGTTTCCTATGAACTTGTAGCTTTGTTCTTCCTTTGTGCTATCGGTAATATTTCTCTTACTTTTGTCACATGCAGGTATGTTACCCTTTGTTATTGGTGCTGCTGGTGCTCTCCTAGATGCTGATTTGCTGAACATTCCACAGCGATGTTAATCAGTTCATTGGGCCTGGAGAAGTTGTGACAATATCTCCATGGGTCTTCCTCAGCCTAATGACACACCCTGTGGATCCAAGGAAATTGCACTCACGTGTAGTGATCCTTCACAAAAAAATGTGGGTCGTATCGATTGAAGCTTCTAGTGCCAAAAGTAAATTTTTTTAACTCTTCTATCTTA
Organism: Pinus taeda; assembly: GCA_000404065.3. NCBI lineage: Eukaryota > Viridiplantae > Streptophyta > Pinopsida > Pinales > Pinaceae > Pinus > Pinus taeda. The sequence goes on along the minus strand of APFE030920287.1, from coordinate 174,978 downwards.
GCGTTCGCATGCTTGAGATTCTATATCTCGTACAACCTGATCTGCAACGGAACAGTGGGCCAAGGTGCCTTCTTCTTTTGATGTAGTCTAGCTGATAGTCCTACCGAGATGTGGTATGACACTTCTTTCATGATGAGCTTGACAATGGAAAACTTCGGAAAAACATGCAGAGGCTTCTCCATGCTGTACATCCATATGAAGGTGCCAAAAGATGAGGTGTACCAATTCGCTATGTCGATTAGTGCCTCCATTGCTGCCTTCGACAAGCAAGGTGGATCCTACTCAAATATCATCTTATATACTAGGGTGACAAAATGATCTAACAACTGTGTGATGACTCCATAGAAGTTGCATTCGGAAAACAGTCTGCAATAAGTTTTCACAGAGGTTCCACTGATGTCCGTGCCCACTTCAAGCCCGGGAACTACTGACAGGCAGAAATTGCATCCATGATGTACGTGGACATGTAGATTTTTGCTTGTTAACCTTTGGGCAGTTACTGAGCTCCCGTTACCTATTCCTTTAGCTTGTGAGGCAACAAGTCAGACCAGTTGCATGCTTTGCCTTCATTGGCGAGTTGGTCAAATGTGATCAACCAACTCTATGGGAAGGTCTCCATGCTCTTTTGGTTCTATAAGTGACATGCAAAGATGACCAAGTACTGATACACCTTCTGCAGTATCTTCATCTTGTAAATCTCGTTAGCTGTCATCCTGAACTTAGTTGGTTCCTTCACCCAATTTTTGAAGATATCCCCAGAGTTTGCATTGCTGCAGGGTATGTTGAAGGGTGTCTCCATGGTGGTCACTCGCTTCGACAAGTGGTATATTTGTTGATAGTCCTGTGCCGTGAAGGTAGAAATCTCTGTCCCGTTGACACTGCTTAACACCATCGTCTCAGGATTAGTGTGGGAGACGATCCAATGTATCATGTCTGTGCATGGAAATGTGGAATATCTGCATTCAATCCAGTATAATTCGGACTTGTGAATGTTCACATAGACTTTGTAGTTTTCAAGATCTTCCCCAAATGTGGCTGACAATGAATCATTGATATCCTACCATTTTAGCATGATGTCTTTGTTTATGATCAGCTTGGTGTCTTCATAAGTCGGCAAAGCCAAAGAGACTCGCTCAACTGCATCTCCAATTGCGCTTTCATCAGTGTCCCTTGACCCCGCTCTCTTGAAGGCCATTGAACATGAGCTGCTGAGAGACAGATGAAAAACCGCTATATCTGGAGACATGGACTTGCATGGCAAGAAATATGTCAGTTGAAAAGAAGGAAAACTTGAGGACTTACATGCAACATACCCGAGAGACTGATGGCAAGGATTGCGCAATTTTCACCGGGAGGCTCGGAGACTGACTATCAAAATTGCAGAAAAGGTAGTCTCAACTGTTGGAAGGCTAGTTGACTGCTGGAATTATGCATGCGCAATCGAGACTGTCATGTTGGGTGCTGAGATTGCACAATGTGCAATTTCTTTTAGCAAGTCATGTAGGCTCAGGGACTGCATTGCGCAATTTTCTGGGCTAGTAGACACTCCCTCTTAAAATTGCAGAAAGCACGCTCGGAGGAAAATTCCTAGCCATATTTACACATTTTGTTGGAGGAAGGAAAAGCCCTCCCTATCATAAATGCACAATGTTATCTGGGCAAGGTAGAGCCCATGCCAAGGCTGCCAAAACCCACCATCGGGTGACTAAAAATATATGAAGATCTGAATACATGGTAAAACTAAGTGTAGGCAAGAGTGAATGATCATGCATGCAAATAGCGAATGAAAGATTCAAAAAACGGGAAAAATGCATGTGTGTGAAACGAGTCGCCAAATGGGTGACCTTCCATGCACAACAATGTCATGCATGCAACAATAGTTAGATGCAAACGAAGACTGAAACAATGCTTGTACATGCTAACATGCATGCAAACGACAAAAAATGATCACAAAAATCAAGTAGACACCAGTCGCACAACTCAAAACACAAAAAGTAACATAAATGTTGCAAAATATAGGTAAAGCGGACCTACCCGGAAATAGTTGAGTTGGATGTGTCAAATACTCCTAGATGTTTTGTGGGATGTTAGATCTCCAATATCGATGTGAGTAATGAGCTCTGAAGCGTCAAATAAATAAGTTTTAGGCTTATGACGGACATGCCACAAATCTAGGAAAAAGCAACACTTGGAGGAAAGTTTCTAAAGTGATCTTTGCATCTAACCTACAAGTGCTAAAAATAGATCCCTAAAATATAGGGATGCTTTTTGCATGTTACTTTTTTATATTTTTGGAAAAGAAGTCCATGAATGAAAATCAAGTTCGCTGGGTCCCGGGTGGAACCAATTCACCTAAAGGCACATGCAACAGCCTGCTTCGACTGAGAGACGGATTTTCACAATTTATAGGAGGAGTTGGGTTGGTTATCCCAAAGATCTTGCGCAATTTTTGGGAGGAGCATGTGACTGCTGCCCATAATTGCACAATTTCTAGGCTGAGCTGCAGTGTTGGGCCAAATTGCGCAATTTTCTCAAGGAAGCATGTCTGACTATATTGCGCAATTCCTAAGCCTAGCAGCTGCCTAACAGATTTACGTAATTTTGGGAGGGAAGGTTAGTTCCCCTCCAGAATTGTGCAATTTTCTGAGGGAGATTCTGAGCCAGCAACTAGTTTAAGTACGGAATGCAACCCTGTGGGGGGGGGGGGGGAAGAAAACTGACATGCACAAGCTGTCAAGCCACTTAAAATAGAATGAGGCCTATGCACTTGAAAATGCGAGACATGCTACTAAGGATGGATGGGAGGGAGGCTCCAAAACAAATCTAAGGCAAAATTTTGGAGGGTGGTTGTAGCCGCTACAATAGGACCCATGCAAACTAGATCCATAGGAGGTGCCTATTATTTTGTCCTATTTATTGATGATTTCACAAGGTACGCTTGGGTGTACTTCCTTAGGAAAAGAAGTGTCATCTTTGAGAATTTTAATGAATTAAAAAAATGGTGGAGAAGAAGACATGGAAGTTTATAAATATCTTTTGTTCATATCAAGGGGGAGAATACAGATTGGGGAACTTTGTTAAGTACTGCAAGAATCATGGAATAGTGCATGAATTCACAGTACCCTACACTCCACAGCAAAATGATGTAGCAAACTGTGAAACTGAATTTTGATGATGGTTCAATTGAGGTAGTTGTTTTCTCCATTTTTTAAATGGTGGCAAGCAAATAAAAACACCTCAAGTACCATGTAAAAACACACAAAAATGCATTTATTTAACTATTTCATGGGTAGTAGTTGTTGGTGATACATTCTAACACAATAATGGTGACTTATTTAGTCACTTTTTAATATATTATATCCATCTAACCAAGAATCAAGTTAAGTTATCTTTGCACATGGTGACTTAATACAACATTTTCCAAAGGGAAATAATCCATAATTTTATTAAACTTTAGAGAAAGAACAAAATTATTGTTTGTAGATGCTAACCACATTTAGTAAGACCAACCTCTCAATTTATCTTTATAATAAAAAACTGAAAAGACAACAAAATATTACAAAGTTAAGTGTGATAATAATCACTTGGCTTCTCTTTATTGAGTTTGTTTTCTAGACCTTATGCCATCCCCATGAGTTGGGGTCAAAAATAACCATTTCCAAATCGCTTCTAGTTATTTTCTGAGGTTTTCCTTTGTTTGAATCTAAACTTTCAAAAATAAGAACTCTCTTTGTGCCCATCATCCCATTTTCAATGTGTGCCACATTTTTCTACTCTTATGGCTCATGGATTTCTACAAACAATATGGAAAAACTGAATAATCCTTATTACTATTATTATAAGCATAAATAAAATAACCCTAAAGTTTAATGATAATAATTATTATAAAACCTAATCCTAATATCTATTTTAATTCATATCGATATCTAAAAAAAAAAAACCTACCTCATTAACTGGGAAGTTTTTGGAGGTTCTAACCTTTTGATTAAGGGGAGCCAACTACCACTGATCTCGATACCATTGTCTCGATTGAGATTTTGGGGGTGTTTTATAATCTCAAGAGCCTCCCTGATCTTCCTTCTTTGATGCTGCTCTTCCCTTGCAATGATTGAGGTGTTTTCCAGACAAACCTAATGTTTTCTTTTTGAGGAATGTTCTGCAAGTGCTGAAGTACGAGATCTTCCACTCTTGATATCATCTCCATGCTCTTTCAGTCTTTTCTGCAAAGAGCGACCTGTTTCACCAATGTAACTTTTTCCATAGGAACAGTTAATTTTGTAAACTCCCTTAAGCTGTTTCCTATCAATATCATCTTTGACAGACCTCATACCTTGCTTAATTGTTCCAGGTGTTGAGAACTGAGTGACTATGTCTTTCCTTCTTAGGAATTTGGCAATCTTATTTGTTACTCCTTGGATATATGGTAGGAAAACTCTACCACATTGGTCAACATCTTGAGCTTTAGGTATTTTAGATAGCACCCTCCTTTCTGCTCTCTCTAAGGCTATCTTAATTTATTTAACTTTGTAGCTTATACTCTTAAACACCGAAGATAAATGTTCCTTCTCTTCCTTAATATGTTTAGAGTCAGAGATTCGAAAGGCCCTAATGGCAAGAGTGTTAAGCACAGCAAATGTTTGGGATGGATGGTGGTAGGAGTCAGCGTGGAGGTAGCTTTTTGCGTGAGTGGATTTCCTAAAGACCTTATGTCCTAAAGACCTGTCCATTTTTCTAATGATAAGAACGTCCAAGAATGGGATGCTATTATTTTCCTCGAGCTCCACAATAAATTTTATTTCGAGAGAAATAGAGTTCAGATGTGTGAAAAAATTATTAAGTTCTTCCCTACCGTGGGTCCATTTTAGGTTGGTATCATCCAAGAATGGTTTCCACCAAGCTGGCTTCAAAGGGTATGATTCAAGGGCCTTCTTTTCAAAGTATTCCATGTATAAGTTGGCCACAATTGGCAAGAGGGGAGATCCCATTGCCACCCCAGATGTCTGCTAATAGTATCCTCCTTGGAATGTGAAAATGGTTGATCATAAGCAGATATTAGCAAGTTTTGCAGTTTCTGGGTCAACAACTTCCTTTATAACCTGAATAATCCTTTCTCTATTCTTTCAAGGACCTTCTCTTTGAATGACCCTAGGGTGTTCCCAATTTCCTTTATCTAGAGTCTTGTTGTGAAAAAAGGGAAGGGGAAGATTTGGTAGCCTCACCCATAATGTGGTTGTTGATACCACCATTGTTGTGGCATCAAAATATGAGAACCAAGGGGTAATGAAGAACCATACATTTCCCCAAAACCAAGGTCCTTGTTTTAATGCTCTCTCCACATCTTCCTATGTATTGAACCAGATTAATCAAAGAGTTTAGAACTAAATTCTTACTTCAAATTTATTAAATGTTCTTTATATTTTGGAATTGCACTAGGAATTAAAACATGCACATTTATAGTATTTACAACACAAATTTGTTTTTCTTCATTCTAGAGAAGGAAAATAATTGATTTCATTAAATGGAATATTTACAACTCAAATGCATCTACCATCATCATATATCATCATAACTTGTTCTTAATCTTGTATCGATGCCTTAGAGCATTTTACAAAAATGATCGTAAAAAATAGGGACATCTAGGTATGCTGAGAAAAAACCTAGAAGAGAAATTTGAACATATAAGTATTGGCTAATATAAATAGAGACAATCACCGAAAATAGCATAAACTATAAAAAATTCAGAACATCACGCTAAGGGAAAGGACCACCCATTTGATACAAATAGATAAACCTGATATCAACTTTGAAAAGAAAAAAAACGTGACAAATACCAATATCAATAAAAACTTCCTACTACTGAAAGTATTTTCAACACAAAATTATTGTAAATGAGTTCTAATCAATGTTTTAAAACTCTGACTCCAACTCCCACTTGGCCGAGGGTCGACTCCAACTCCGACTTTGACTCGGTATTGACTCAGTCAACTTGATTTCAATGGCTCAGTCGTTGTAAAAAATACATTAGATATTTTTTATATAAAAAAACATAATTTTAAATATTTTCATTCATGTTTCCAAACACACAACATTAGAATATAGATAGAAGACAACATATGATCAAGGTAGGCTCATGAATATATCCATTATATCAAAATAACATCGAGTGCATTGTCCAATACATACATGATGATGATATAGAGATAAAAAAAAAACACATAACTAAGGAGGCTAGAAATGGCCTCTACAACAAAAGTAAATGGTGACAAGTACTACTGGCTAGTGGCTACTACTAGAAGAGCCAAGATCATCTGGATCAACCACTGGTAGCATATCTACATGCTTCATAGTTTGTATTTTATTTTTAATCTTGTACCCTCATCAATCATCTTAGACCATCTCACCAAGATGCATGTCAATAGATGTATTCATGAGAAGAACGACAAAAGAAATTTGTATGTGACACAGATCAGGATATAGTATCCCTAACGCCAAAACTTCTGCATCCACATCTACATGAAGTCATGACAGACCCATCTACACCCCATAGAATATTTTGTGGCTATTCTCTAGTTTTAGGATTCCTTGGGGAAACTTCAAGTTTGTTCCTGTCCACTTTGTAATATGTATAAAGATAAACTGCCATCTTCCACGAGAGAATTGCACCTATAAACTTTCTAAGTAGGATCACAGGTCTGATTAGGATTTCAATTTCATGTTCCCTCTTTATTACATGGTTCTTAGAAAGTATCATTGTTTACTTAGAAATTCACATTGTTCCTTGAGTATTTTTATACAATGAAGGAAACAAATGTCTTGCTCCATTCTTACATAATATTTCATGTTCTTGTTAATAAGTTCACAACATTAGATCCTATCAAATTTCTAGCGTGAGACTCATCACTTTCTATTTTCAAGCACTAAATGATTCATGCCATAGGAAGCCGAGTGAACAAGTAAACAACCTATGAAAACAGTCAGCTAATGTGGAATTCATGTGTCCACCAGCTTTTAACACAAATATCTTCACCAAAAAGCAAGTAAAAAGGAAAATCATTGTTTTTTTGAGTTTTGAGGTCACTGTTACCGAGGCGACTGAGTAGGCTCAGACTCGGCTGATCCAACCAGGTTATTACAGAGTTGGCCAAGTTGTTAGACAACTTGGCTGGCTTGGTAATAACCCAACCGGCTGAATTAGCTTAATGGTCGAGTCGACCCGGTGAGGGCTTGACTCAGACCAACTCTGTCGAACCAGTTTTGAGCCAGCGGGTTCTTAAAACAGTGGTTCCAATGGCATGCCTCTTATCACATAAATGACATTACTCGAATTAATGTAATATTTCTAGAGCATCAAAACCAATGTAATTATAGGTAGATTAATAAAAAATGTATATGTTTGATTCCAATAGATCACAAATTTTGAAACAAAATTACTTCAAATATATAAATGTTGCAGTTTAGATATTGTAACCAAATTTAGATGGTGTTAAGATAACAAAAACTTACTGCTAAATAATATTGGTTTATAAATTACTCATTTTGAATTTAAATATATTCAGAAATACAGTATTATTAAATGCTAAGAGATGCAGAAAGGAAAATCAAAACGCAAAGTATTATTATTTTAAAAATTTAAAATTAAAATCAATTTATTTTCTTTTTCTTTTTCTTTTATATTTTAATCAAATGATAAATTTTAATAAAACATACTCAATTCAGAAAATTGAAAATTCAAGATTTTTTTTTTTTATTAGGCTGAGGCTAGACCACTCATTCGATGGAAGAAGATGAATCTATCCATAAAATTCAAGATTTTATACCTCTATTTTAAAACTTAAGTCAAGTTAACAAACATACGAAGTTGACAAATAAATTAGTATAACATAGACATATGCTATAGATTTTTTATTACCTCTCTCCTCAACCTCAAGTCAAGTCAACAAAAAAAAAAATGCATGCTATTTTTTATCTCCTTGCTCAACCTTAAGTCAAGTCAAGAAGACAACAAAGAGACATGTTATAAATTAGTTCAATTGAAGTTTCTTCCTCAACCTCTAGTAAAATCAGCACAACAAATATGAAAGATATAAATTATTTTTGTTTTATCTCTCTCCTCGTGATTAAATCTAGCAAGTTCATATGCTATAAATTGTATTTTTCTTTATCTCCTCTATCAAGCTTCACAACAAAAAACAATATAAGAGTATCTTGGAGGCTATCTTGCTTTAGTAGATTGATATCATTTTTGCCAATGAGAACATCTTGCATATAATCAGTAACAAAATGACTACTCAAATCCCTTAGATTCCTTCGAGAGGGGAGAATGCACTCACCGGTCCAACCAACACTAAAGCTAAAATAGTGACCAGAACATGGCTCTCTCTAACTTCCCAATTTAATATGTTGCAAGTGGCATACAACAATATGGGTTATGTTATTTTCCTCTCAAAATTCTTCTCAAACACAGGACCTGCCATTACCGAATTATATTCTTTAATGGAAAAAGAGGTCAAAGTTTGCACATCGAAGGTTTTGTAATATTAGAAGATTAGTTAGTTTTTTGGTGGAGTAATATTGTTATACATTGAATTCTGATAATTCCTTAAGTGTGCCTATGACTAGGATTTAATATGTTTGATAAAGAAACCTAGTTTCTTGGTAGGGTTTAATATTTATTTGATTATAAGTTTAAATTCTCAAAAAACAATTTGTGACAAATCAACCCTATGGGGTTGATCCTCTTCTTAAAATATTTAAAGGTTAAAAAAAAATGCCAAACTTATGTATTCAACATACATTAGTTTCCTCAAGTGCTTGGATAAATATTGTTATACAATAGGATTTTGTGTATTAATTAAAAATAAAATCATGAAATGTTCCTAGGATTGAAGATGTTAATAACAAGGCACATTTGTAGTTGAGTCCCTTGTTAACCATCTTGAAAGTATTGTTTAATATATTTCTCACCCCATCATCTTTATCACGATCAAAACATTTGTACCAAATTCAATGTTGAAAATCTTATCCTCGTGATGATCATGCACTTCAGATTATGGGATATCGAGACATTCCAGTGACCTAACGAAATGGAAGCGTCTAGTGCATTCATAATTTTATGTACATGAATGTTATCAAGAAAAAATCGATATTAATGTCTACAATTATAGATCAAAATTTGAAGGTTCAATTCTTCAAAACACATTGCATAGTGAAATATTTGCTGGATCATTGTAAACTTGTTACTTCAAGAGTTAGAGTTGGAGGTTTGTATAAGATTGATGTCCCCAGCAAAATTCATCAAGTACTGACTTTTACAACTCTATCAATAGAAATCCTTTGACATCATAGGTATGGTAACAACAATTATCATGATTTATTATTGTTCCAGAAACAAAGTATGGTTGAAGGAATCACTATGTTAAAGAATGCATATGTTTCTTCTGAAGGTTGTGCATTAGTAAAAATTAATGGAGATGAAATCCCCTCTAATTCATATAAGAGAAGAAGAGATGTATTAGAAGTTGTGCATTATGATGTTTGTGGACCCATGCAAATCATATGCCTGGAGTTGCTTATTATTTTCTATTGTTTATTGATGATTGCACAAGGTACACTTGGTTGTACTTCCTCAGGAAAAAGAGTGATGTTTTTGAGTATTTCAAAGAATTCAAAAACATGGTAGAGAAGAAGATAGGGAATTTTACAAACATCATTCATTCAAATCAGGGGGAGAATACACGTTGGGAAAATTCGCCAAGTACTGCAAGAATCATGGAATAGTGTAGCAATTCACAGTACCCTATACTCCACGACAGAACGATGTCGTAGAATGTGAAACCAAATTTTTATGATGGCTGAAAGGAGGTAGATGGTACATTATATATCGTGTTATTACTCAGGTTGTTCCCTGCTTCCTAAAGGGAATACGACCGAGGTAACCACTGACCAATCTTTTAGCTACAGGTCCTAGCCTACCTGCAACCAGAGAGGGCTCTCTCTTTATAGTTTAGCTTTGTTGATGAATGTTTTAGGCTAGTTATGGTGCACTGTTTGTTTGAATTTGGTGGGTTGGTGAATTCAGATAGAACTGAGATACAATTTACAGGACAGTTTGTTCCATTGGGGCAATGGAGTTGAGGTATTTGTGCTTTTGAAAGTGGATTTATGAAGACAGAGTGTTGCTGCAGAGCAAGTTAGGCATATGTGAAACAATTTATCAGATTTGCTGATGAAATTATGGAATTAGTGAGTGAAAGGTAGTTAAGAATCTTTCACTATGCTAAATGAAGAAACATGAAGGTATTGCTTAAGAGCAGTTAAGAATTCTTAAACAGTATTCACCATGACAGGATAAGTTCAGACATGAGCAATTAAGAATTCATATCTATGGCTAATCCAGAAGAAAACATATTTAGAAATAGAGATTGAGCATAGGGTGTTTGAAACAAATCCTAGGGTATTCTTTTTCTCTACTTACTAAGATTATGAAAACATAAGAGTTATGGAATACACAGGAAACACATACACATTTAAGAGAAACTTATTGATTCAGCAAATGACACAGGAATTCTGCAACAAAACAGAGCTTTACATATCTATATTCAGACAGCGTTGGAACCAGAAATCTCCATCAACAATTTGTATTATCAAAAAAGTCTCCAGAATACAACATAACTCTTTAGAAAGAATTACACTACAACCGACCCTCATTGCGTTATCTGAGGGGATATATATACAAAATAGGGTATAAAATATCTCAGTAGAGAGTTATTGTGCAATAAATTGCACCACCAACTCTCTTACAAAAAGTAAATGACAACATAAATATAGCATTTAATGCTGAGATAGATGATATTTTTCTGTTAGACAGATTTGACTTTATGGCTCTGGAAAGTAGGCTGTAGCTGTGCCTTTAACTCCGCTTTAATTGAGCCTGCTGTCTGGGTGCATTGCTGAGTCACCTGTACGGCTGCTTGCTATACATGTATGCTGATCTGCCTGCTGACCTGTAAACTTTGATTTTTCTCAAAAAAGGAAAAAAGCAAAGTGGAATTATCTGGGCAAAATCTCCAGCATTGCTTGCCACCAATCAGCTGGGGGTAGCTGATGTCTCCTCATTTTTACTACTGTTTCATTTGCCTCAGTATGTCTGTAAAATTTTGGAGGGACCTCGAACAGATGCTTTATTTCATGTTCAATAAAGAACAGACTTTCCAGCTTGTCATAGAGAGATTGCCCAGAGGGAGGCCCTGCTTCTTCTGTGGAGTTGCTGGATGCTGTGATCTGGTTTTCAACATAATTGTTGATCCTTGTCATATACTGATTATATGACAGCAACTTTCCTGTGCCAGTCACTAGGATTGGCAGTCCTTTGTCCTGTAGTATAGCAATTTTTGCTCTAAATTCATCTATCTCTGCCTTCATCTCCTGACATTTCCTCTCCAATGTTTGAGTAAAATTCCTCAAGGTCAATACCTTTTTGGCTGTGAGGATTGTATCTGTTCTGCTGCTTATTTGTAGAGAAGCTAGTTCCTCTCTAGTGCGGTTATTGAGGAAATGAATCATTTTGGTGGCCTGCTCGGGCATTATTCCCAGGGCTGTCCTGGCTCTCTGAATTTCCACATGAGCTACATCTATTAGCTCAACCTGTTCAAAAATTGCCTAAATGGACCTCCATTGGTCCTGTATAGATTGGCCAATTTTGGCCCAAATAATCTTCTTTATTTCTGCTAGGGTTTTACCTAGCATCAACTCCTTCTCCAGAGTTTTCACTTTCACCTCCAAGGCCTTTATTTCTCTTTGTTTTTCTGCCACTGTCATCTTTGATTTGTCATAACTAGTCTCCAGCTTGGCCAGTTTTTCCTTGGCAATATTTATTTCAGTGACTTAAGTGCAAGAGTCAGGGTCATGACAAAGACCACTATCCGGTCTTTACAAATTATCTTGTGGAAGGAGGACCAATGCCTCTAAGGCCGGAAGCTCAATTAGGACCTAACGCGGTGCTTTCTTTGTGGCGTGCTATCTGTCAAGTAGCTGGAAATCATGCCATGGATAACTGCCACTCGTTACAGAAGTATAAGCAAACTCCACAAAAGTTTTTCTGTAACTTTTGTAGGTCAATGGGACATGACGAGCGTACTTGCAGGAGCTATGAATTGATGATGGATAGAACTCCTGCCTACAGAGTTTAAGCCGAAACATAGCCCGTTGACAAGAATACAGGAATGGCACGAACAGGATCTCAAGGGTGTGGAAGAGGCTGAGGTGGAGGGGGACGTGGTAGAGGTTGTAGATAGTTGATTTTCTACAGTGGCGGAGGGCTAGGACATTATGCCCGTGATTGTAGTAATGCAACATGCCCGTCGTGCAAGTATTGCACGGTGTTTGATCACGAGACAGAAGATTTTCCTACGTTGATAGCTAGGATATGTGACAAAGGAGAGCTACCACCTCCCCCGACTCAGAACCTACAGATGATGAGGTCTAAGTTGCAGGAGGAAGATCTGAACATAAATATAGTGCTCCGAAGTGGAATCACAATGGGAGATGACAAGGGGAAAATACAAAAGGTAGTACCTGGGTTTGCAAAGCCCTGACGAAAGAAGCTGAGTTTGATTTGGAGCATGCTTAGGAAACATTCATGGAAGCTAAGAAGAGATTCACTGAGGCCTCCACTTCAGCAAGTAAAGATCAGCCTAAGCCGGAAATGGATCCCTCCATGCTCAAAACTTTCCTGGGAACCTATATGAAGTTACTACATGACAACAAGGCTATGAAAGGGTTACAGGAACTCATCAACAGATGTGCTGGGACCATGCTAGGAGAACCACACGTAGTTCGAAAGATCGGAAAACATAAAACAAGGATGGGGCATGAAATGAGACTCACCACGTAGATTGGAGAATACGATATGGATCAAGTAATTTTGGATTTGGGATTAGATGCAAATGTTCTACCAAAATAGAAATGGGAGAAAATGGGAAGACCTACGCTATAATGGTCTCTGATTGAGCTGAGAATGGCGAACAAACAAAAAATGATACCCATGGGGCTGTTGCAGGGAATAACTGTGGATATTAAGGGAGCGAGCACGCAGGAAGATTTTGAAGTGATAGAGATTGTTGACGACAACAATCCCTACCCCGTGCTCCTGGGAATTGATTGGGCCACTGATATGAATGGCGTAATTATTATGAAGAAGTAGAAGATGATCTTTGAGAAGAAGTCACTATGTGTAATAATACCCCTGGATCCTGCTGAGGGATCTCGCTATACCGAACTGGTTCATGACTATGAGAGTGATGATGATATAGACTGCATCTACAAGATAACAACACAAAACCAAGACTGGGTGAATCCCACCGCAGATGGACAGATTACATGGGCGTGTGAGAGTTCCTGCACTTCAGATTATGATGAAAAAGTAGAATGATGGCATAATCGATTACACAAACGAACTATGTTGAATTGCAACACGGTGACCCGGTCGTTGCGCTTCATGTCGATAGAAGTAAGGGATGTGCCTACTTATGATGGTCTAAATGAGGTAGATACCTTCTTGGATGCATTTGAAAGGGAGGTGCCAGAAAAGCAATGCTTCCAGGCCTTGGACTGGGTACTGCGTGCTACGCCTGCATTATGGTGGGGTACACACAAAGGAAGCTTTGATGATTGGCACGAATGTAGGAGAATGATGCGAACACGATTTCAGAAGCCTAAGGTGTTACTTATAGAGAAGTATGATGGGCATGATGATCCACGAACGCATCTGGCCAAGTGGATGCAGGCCTATGGAGAAAAGCCATAACCTAAGTGGGTGCACCTATTCTGTCATACTCTAGATGTTATAACAATGAACTGGTATACAGAAACAGAGCTCCGCCATGGGACAAGTGAATGGGATATCCTACACAAAGGATTCATGATGGCCTTTAGTTTTGAGGATGGGTGGGACAATATTAATGAAATGCTACAAGAGGTGAAAGAAGCCATCTTTAGGATACCACAGGAGCCTTTAGACCTGGTTCAGCTTGAATGGGCTACTCAACTGAGTCACGCGCTGGAATGGTATAATGTAACTGCTAAAGAGGAGGATGAGGATCCACAGAGTATTAACATTCCAGAAATAGAAGGCCAATGCGAGGTTCAAGGACCACAAATTGAGAACCCTGATATAACCATGCCAGTGAAAACCAAGTAGGTGTACATTGTTATGGAGGCAGAACCCAAATTAGTGAAGATTGGAGACTACTGGGATGACAAGATGATGGATAAGGTGCTAAATTACTCCATGAATATTAGGACTTATTCCTGACTAAGTTTACAAATTTGAAAGGAATAATCAGAGATCTAGGAGTGATGAAGATCACATTAAAGCCCGACGCGAAGCCAGTTAAGTAGAGGCCTTACCGCTTAAATCCGAAATACAAGAAGAAGGTCCACGTAGAACTAGACAAAATGCTCACAACAGGCATCAATGAGCCTATGGAGGAATCTGATTGGGTAAGTCTGATGGTGGTGCAAGAGAAGAAGCAAAAGGATGAGATAATGATATGTGTGGCTCTCTGAAAAACTAAATGATGCCTCCGTGCATTATCCTTTCCCAACTCTGTTCATAGATGAAGTGTTGGACAATGTAGGTGGTCAGGAATCTTATTCTTTCAATAATGGGTTCTTGGGGTACCTCTAGATCAAAATCGCACCGAAGGATAGGAGCAAGACAACCTTCGCAATCGAGTGGGCTTGCTTTCAATATACTGTCATGCTGTTTGGATTGAATAATGCACCTAATATCTTTTCACGCGTGGTTGTTGCTGAATTCAAGGAATATATTCATAAGTCCTTAGAGGTCTATTTTGATGACTGGACTGTATTTGGGATGGTTAAGTGCCATGTAGCGAGCTTGCACTTGATACTAGATACTTTTCGAAGACAACAATTTGTGCTCAACCTCAAGAAGTGTCTGTTTCTTGTTCCTTTTGGGAACCTATTGGGGCATGTGGTTTGCAGAAAAGGGCTAATGGTAGACCCAACGAAGATCGCGGTGATCCTGAACTTGGAATTGCCAAGAGGTGTGAAACAACTACATGTTACTCTGGGACATACGGGATATTATAGAAGTTTATCAAAGGCTATTGCTAGATCATCACGCTGATGGAAAAACTGTTGAAGAAGGATGTCACGTTCTGCTGGAATGATGACTGTAAGAAAATCCTTGATATATTGAAAGAAAATATGGTTACTGCATCGATTGTAGTCTTCTTGAACTAGAAGAAAGAGTTCCATGTACATGTCGATGCGTCGTGTATAGCGGTGGGGGAAGTACTAACGCAGGATGACGGAGAAGGCTTGGATCACCCTATGACTTTCATAAGCTGTAGGTTATACAAAGCACAGAAGAATTATTCCACCACTGAGCGCGAGGGGCTAACTATGGTGTATGTGCTCCAGAAGTACCGACACTACTTGCTGGGAGGGTACTTTAAGATGTATACAGATCACTCCATGCTAAAGCACCTAGTCAATAAGCCTGTGTTGGGGGGAAAAATTTGCAGATGACTTTTAATGTTCTAAGAATACAATTTTGAAGTTGTTGTGAAGCCTGGACGATTGAACGCGGGATCAAATCGCCTATCACACATCAAGATAGGGGAGGAACCTACTAGCTTTAAGGAAGGATTGCCTGACGTGCAACACTTTGCTATGTGTGTCGCGGATAGACATTTTGAAGATACAATACACTTTCTAACAACTAGAACTGCACCAGAAGGATACTTTGTCCAGCAGAAGAAGGAATTAGTGGTACACGTGGTAGATTTATTTTTCATTGTTGGGCATCTATATAAGATGGGGAATGATGAAATACTACGAAGGTATGTACCTCAGTTTGAACGAAGTAGCATCTGCGAGGTGCCGCAAGAGGACATTATGTAGGAAGAGAAACCACATAGAAGATTCTATGCGTTGGGTTGTGGTGGCCAACCCTTCATCAGGATTCAAAAGCATATTGCAAGGCATGTGATGTATGTCAGTGGACAGGAAGGCCATCGCAGAGGGATGAAATTCCTTTGAATCCATAAATGATGTTGCAACCTTTCGAAAAGTGGGCAATAGATTTTGTAGGACCTATTAAACCTTAAGGAAAGATAGGCGCGAGGTATATTATCATTGCGATGGAGTATTTAACTCGTTGGGAAGAAGCACAGCCAGTGAAGGATTGCATGGGTGAGACTCCAGCAAAGTTTCTACTTGAACACGTACTGACGCGATTTGGATGTCCGAAGATCTTGATGAGCAATCACGATATAGACTTCTTGAACGAGACGATCAATGCATTAATGGAGGAATTTCAGGTGTACCATCAAAAGAGTGCACCTTATCACCCACAAGCTAATAGGATAGTGGAGGCATTCAACAAAGTGCTTGAAAATGCGCTGACCAACGTATGCAATGCTCAGCGAAGTGATTGGGACCTACGCATACTTGTAGTGTTATGGGCTTATCGGGTGACATGCAAGAAGCTAATAGGACAAACACCTTTTAGGATTGTCTATGGAGTGGAAGCTGTAATGCCTATGGAATACATCATTCCTAGTCTATGCATAGCAGTGCTCATAGGTATGATGGATCATGGAGCCCTGGAGGAGAGGCTCGCGCACTTGGATGAGCTTGAAGAAGAATGATCTTTGGCTGGATTTCACCAGTGGGTCCAAAAGCAATGTGAAAACGCATGGCACGACCGACACATCAAGATGTGCACATTCAAGTTAAATGATTTGGTGTTGTTGTATGATAGTAAGTTTGATCAATTCCTAGGGAAGTTCAGTATGCACTGGTTAGGGTCATATATTATTAAGGAGATTATTGATGGAGGCGTGGTACAATTGGTCAGGTTAAATGGAGAACCCTTCCCAGGAAAGGTGAATGGTAGTCACTTGAAGCCATACACTGGCAATTCGGTGATGTGACTATATGGAAGAAGCACAGTCTTAGCTCTCCAGACAACTGAAAGGAAGCGTAGGACTATAAACTACTCTACTCGGGAACTGTGCGATGTCAGGACTGTGCATAGTAGCGAAGTGTCACAGGGTCCACGATAGTGTGAAGATAGCTACACTGGGGTGCAAGTCTGCCGGAAAGTGACCGTTAAAATCACTATTCACGATTTGATGGTTGGTTGGAGGCCAAATGGATTGTGCGATAGGAATTTAACGTGAACTTTATGAGTTAGATTCTTGAAAATCTGCCACCAATCTAGCATTAATGGACCGAATGTGGGGGGAACGATCGAATTCAAATTCAAAAGGCACTATAAATTACAAATGATTGTCCAACAAACAACACTTGGAAATTTGAGAACTGAGTTGTTGTGCGCTCGAGTATTCATGAACCGAGACTTATTCGAGACTCTGAAAGCGAATTAGTTGTTTGAGTAACTACAAGAGACACTGAAGGAACTACGGAGTAGCACTATGTCAGCACCTGAAGAAACCATGGACACAGAAGCAGTGACAGCCAAGGAAGCCACACAAGAAATTGCCAAAGTGGAAGCCCCAGAGAGCGTCAGAATAATCCTTGAGGTCCATAAATCACCACGAACACCGAGCCCTAAGAAGGATAAGTAGGCCATGATCCTGGTGCACGTCTCGTCCAGAAATCCACTAAGTACCAAACTCACATTGCATGAAAAGGGGAAGGCCATTAATTTGGAGGTCGAAGAGGAGGACTTTGAAGAAATCCTGGTAGAGGAGGAGGATGAAGAGATGGAAGTTGAAACCGAGGGTGAAGACCCTATTACCCAGTTACCTAAATATGTTCCTCTACAAAAGGGTAAATCCAAGGTGCCAAAGGATATAGATGAGCGGAGGAGCTCTCTGCAAACTCCGCTGCTCCGAGATGATATTATCTTTGAGGGACCACTTTTAGAGACTAAGAAGCTAATGCGCCAAAATATTGACGCAACAACTGGAATGATTTAATTGGAGCCACACAAATGGCTCAGGGGTGTAGAGAAGGCCGAGTTGATAAACCTGCTCTGGGTGCCGCACTAGCATCGCGCCCTAGTGACCATCTTCATCATTAGGCAGCTGCACTAGTTTGTGCATGATGGGTGCTTGTTGCTGGAGGAGCCCATACCCATCACAAACCATCTGATTCACCGGATTACATGGCTACCTTGCTCAGGAGAGGACCCATGAAACATTTTAGAGGGAAAAGGTGGCAATTTGGCCCTTGCAGAGGCAATGAAAAAGAAGTTTAAGTTGGAGAAGAAGAAGTGAGGGTATGCCATCTCCAGCATTAAAAACCCTGCAGTTAAGGTCGCGACACAAATATTGGTAGGGTAGGTGATGCAGAAGTGTTGCACAGATGAGGTAACTGTGCCAGTGGTTGCACTAGTGGCGCAATGCACAGAAGGGGTCCAGTTAAACTGGGTGAACTATCTATGCGGTGAGTTCCTTATGAACTGCTGCGAGGCACAGGAGTAGGGAAAAACATTTCATTACACATGGATCCTGTTGTCGATCGTACTGGTGGCATGGTAGCTGCCTAAAGATATCTAGTTCCCTTCGGTCACATTGGACCTTCAAGAGGCAACGAAGTACACTTCATTGTGGGTTACCAAGGACGTGCAAAGTATAAAGGAGAGTAAGATATTTTGTATATTAATGGAGATGAATATCCATATGGGGATAAATCACAAGCCGTGGTTATCGCCCACAGTCTAAAACAATTTGCAAAGCTTTGCAAAGTTCAAAGCAGACTTCCATCGTGTCTTCATCAGGGCGTGGAAGGACCCTACGAAGATGTGGCATGATTTACCATATTTGGTGACTGACGATGTGATATTCATGGTCCTTGAGTCTTGACTGCTAGAGTGGTGCACTCTAGCTAGCTCCGTGGTGGAAATGAAGAAGTCTGATGCACAGCGCAAGAAAGAAGAGAAAAAACTTTGAATGGTGTAGCTGGTAGAAAATCATAGAAAGGAAGAAGCAGCGGCTAAGGTCCAGATAGTGTGCGATGCTGCAAAGTTGGCAGAACAACAATAGAAAACAGGACAGGAAGAGCATGAAGGACAAAAGTCACCTTCACTCGAACCAGAGACAGACACAGAACAAGGTGGTGTGGACCTGTAGATGACGTCCACCCAATTCAAGCATCCACGACCGCGAGAGTAGACTGTGCCGTGAAAGAAGGCAAAAGCCTCAAAGACTTATTTTGACCCAATCACCCTCACCGAGGGGGATTTGCATGATATTTATGAAACTGTGAGAGATGTCATTGCAGAGTCCCTCCAACAGTTTGAGGAACAACAATAGATCGTATTGGGGGTTCTTTGGACAGAGTTGCAAGAGTTTCAGGTTCGCACTCCATAAGATGGCGCAGTGTCAACCAGCCTTGCAGTTGACACTTCAGCTACCAAGGAAATGTGGCATACGAGGGTGACCAACATGATAGTGTTACCAGATGGGGCACTTACTACAAAGAAAGAGGCCGACAGACCCACAGTGAGCAGCTTCAAAGGGGTAGGGTTGAACATGGTTGTGCTCCCTAGGTAGACACTCTACCTCTTATAGGATGGAGTCATCATAGAACTTCAAGTCAGCGAGAGTCGTGCATTGCAGGTGATGAGTGAGCAACGAATCAACATTGAACAGTTGGGCCTGCAACGCAATGAGGCAGTCGAGTAGAATCAACAGATTATGTAGGTGATAGAGGAAGCCTGCCAGATGGTCCTGGAGTTAGACATTCAGGCAGAAGAATCGGTGGAGGCATGCGTCTGTAAGTTAGCCATAGGGATGCATGATGTAAGAGCAAAAATGGCCATGGTTCAGCTAGAGTTGAACTTGCAAATCACAGAACTACAATTAAAGGCTTAGCCTTCGACCCCTCCTGATTTGAAAATGATATCTAAGACAATAATAAGGTATTACAGACTTATGTGCATGGATGTGCCTATGCTATTTTATGCAATCGATCGATCAATTTGTGAAATACATAGACTTTGAAGTAGTAAAAGACTATAGTAGACAAACACATAAAAACACAGCAGATTTAATAAGGAGTTCACCCAATACTCCTGGGCTACATCTCCTGGTCCAGCCTTCAGTGGTGGCCTCTCTATTAAGTCTTCAAGAAGAGTTTTGTTTACAACAGTGAGCTCAATTTGGGCCTCACACACAACAGAATATAGCAATAAGAGTTTACTTGAATCTCTCAAGTTCTCTATGAGTACACAGACTCCCCTAATGCTCTCTATCCTAAGCTCTATCTCAGCAATTGCAATACTGCTTCTACCCATTATGCTCTTTGTTTGTGGCTTTTAAAGCCAACTGCACTGCCTGTTCGTTTCACATCCTCGGCTCTCAGTCTCCTCAACCTATGAATGCTTAGAATCCCTCTGCCAATGTTTTTCAATCATTGTTTAATGTATGGAGGGGAGGTGGCCACCTATCCATAACGCCAGAGTACCTGGGTCTCTGAAATTCTTAAGATAGCCGTGCTCTTTTAAAACACAGGGAAATGCATTTGAAACGGAGAAATTCACCAAAAACTCATATATTTGACTTTAAAAGTCCTTAAATATGTTTGATTTCTCTATCAGGTCCGTTCATAGATCGACAATTGCATCTCAAAAGGGCTTCGCCTCTGTGTTTTTCGTTTAATACAAAACTACACTAAAACACTATAACTCCCCACATTCTGGACTTGAAATATCATTTAACATTGTTGATAAACCCTTTTGGGTCCACAACGTTGCATTGTTCGCGAAAATGTGATTTACAAAGGAAAACACAGTTTTCTGCATTTCAATATATATGCAATTCTACCTATCAGATTATCGAGTTCGTAATATCACCGCCCTAATGGGTATCATCCCCCCTCTACTGCATAGTTCCAATTCGATGTGGTGATGCGATATATCGCAATCATTCATTGCAACAACCCTCGGGCCATTATAAAGCGCTCCTTTGCATGCTCTAACAGTGATCCTGTGATGTGATATGGGTCGTCGACCTGCGTGCTTGATCGATTATCCAGATTCAATCTGCCATTCACTCATCACCATTTATATATATAAAGCATTGATCCCTGCTGATAGTCTCTGCCGATTGTGATTTCTCGATCGGATCTGGACCATTGATCGGCTAGATCAGAGAACTACTGTGCATCACCTGTTTCGCTTGCAATTACTCTGTTTTTTCATGATTTCATGGGTTTTGGGCTGCCCGATAGTGTTTTTCCGCCCGGCTAAGGGTGTCCCTCTTATGATATTTTCGATCCTTTTAAAGGAATTTTGGCTTTGGCATGATTTTTAATAGTTTTATGTAGACTTAGGAGGGATTCTTGGATCCATTTGGATCACGTCTTCCCACTGAAAAAGGCTTTTGGACCGCCAAAAGTTGGTTTTCAAGCATCAATCAAGTGAGGATATTTCTGCCTCACTTGTCCAATCTCTATCCATTTTGCACTGTTGGGTTTTGAACCTTTGAGTCCAATACTTAGATACTCAAGATCTCCTCCACACGTTGTCCTCACCTTCTTGTCCAGAACTGTATCTTCCTGCATCTTATTAAAGTATTCAGGCAATAGATCATCAATGGAAGACAATTGACTTTGCTCTTCAAGATATTCAATTAATGAAGGCTCAAACAGTCTTAAATTTTCTAAGTTTACTACTGAATAGATGTGCATGTATGCTGGACGATCAAGGCGGAAAGAATTCTCACCAATTTTCTCAAGTACCTTAAAAGGCCCATACCTTATTGGCTTCAGCTTCTTTCCTTAACCTTGCATTTTGTCCTTGCTGATATACGGCCATACTTGATCGCCAACTTGGAAGTTGTGCTACACCCATTGTTTATCATGCCTTGCCTTGTATTTGGCTTGGCTATTTTCTAGCTGTTCTTGTACCACCTGGTGAATCTCTTGGATATGTTCAATGTATTTGGTTGCTTTATCCACATCACTGTGTCCAACAACTGCTATGTCTTTTTGAAAGACAAAATCCAAAGGATACCTTGGTATAAAGCCAAAACCGGTCTCAAAAGGAGATCTCTGTGTAGAAGAATGTTTAGCATGATTGTAAGCATGTTGCACATAACATAAATGTTCATCCCAAAGCTTGGGGTTCTTGCTGCAATAACCCTGAGCAACTAGATCACTGTCTTGTTGACCACCTCTGTTTGGCCATCTGTTTGTGGATGAAAGGTTGTGCTTTTCTTAAGTCTCATGTCCATTAATTCCCACAGACTTGACCAAAAATTCCCAACAAGTCGAGAGTCTTGATTAGATACTATAGAAGTGGGTGACCCAAAATGTACCCAAACATGCTGAAAGAACAATTTCGTTGTTTGTTCAACTGTAATCTGCTTATTACAAGGTATTAAAATAAAGATTTTGTTGAAACTGTCCACAATAACATACAAATATTCATGTCCCTTTCTAGATTTTGGCAATCCCCCAACAAAGTCCATGGAAACACTTTCCCAAGGATAGGAAGGAATGCACAGTGGAGTGTAGAAGCCTAGTTTTCTATTGTTGGACTAGCTTTTAGCACACATGGTACACCCTCTTACATAACTAGAAATTGTTTCATTCATTTTTGGCTAATAGCAATATCTTTGCAGCTATGCAATTGTTTTTCTTACACCAAAATGACCTGATATTAGAGAAGTATGTGCTTCCCTAATTATATTAATTCTCTCTATTTGTGGAATGCATAGCTTTCCCAAATGATAAAAGAGTTGGTCCTTAATATAGTAATCCACTTCTTCTACCTTTTTGCCATTACTTAAAGCTGCATATACATCTTTAAAATCTATATCTTGAGCATATTGTTCAATGTAGCTTTCATGCATTAATGAGTTATGCTTAAGTATAGTAGATGCATTTATAATTGGTATAGACAACATATCTGCAACTTTATTGTCTATGCCCTTTTTATATCTGATGAATAAATGAAACTGCTGTACGAAACCCATCCATCTATAGTGTCTTGATTGCTGCAATTTAGTTTGTGAGTGTAAATATTGAAGTGGTTGATGATCAGTATGTATAACTGTTTCTTTTCCCATTAAGTAATGTTTCCACTTTTTCACACTCTGGACTAATCCATACAATTTTTGATCATATGTAGGATAATTAACTACTGCACAATTAAAAGTCTTATAATTGTAGCATATGGGTTTACCATGTTGCATCAACACTGCTCCCATGGCATAATCACTGGCATCTATTTTAATCTCAAATGGTTGTTGAAGATTTGGCAATGCTAGTACTGGTACTGTACTAATTTTTTTTCAAGGTGTTGAAGGCTTTTTGCTATTTGCCTCCCCATTGAAACACCTTGTTCAATCTTTTCAAATCATGTAAGGGAGCTGCAATTAAGGAAAAGTTAGCAATAAACTTTCTCCAATATTGTGCTGCACCTAGGAAGCTTCTAACTTCACTATCAGACTTGGGTTTAGGTCAATTTACAATGACTGCAACCTTAGAGAGATCTATCTTCAGTTCACCACCCCCTACTATATGACCCAAATAATTCAAAGATGTTTTTCCAAATTCACACTTTGATAATTTAACATAGAGATTTTCCTTTTTCAAAACATCTAGAGTCTGCTTTACACGCTGCAAATGTTCTTCCCATGTTTTACTAAATACAAGAATGTCATCCAAATATACAATTACAAATCATCAATAAAAGGCCTAAGTACATCATTCATTACTCTCATTAAAGTGGTAGGAGCATTAGTTAAGCCAAAAGGCATAACTAGCCATTCATACAACCCTTGCATTGTTTTGAAAGTAGTCTTACATGCATCTTGCTTTGCTACTCTGACCTAATGGTAACCACTACGTAGGTCCAACTTGGAAAAGTAAACAACTTCTTTCAGCTGATCCAATAGGTCATCATTGCAAGGAAGGGGATAACGATTCTTGATCGTTATTTTATTCAATGCTCGGTAATCAATGCACATCCTCCACGAACAATCCTTATTTCTCACCAACGCTATTGGAGATCTACATGGTGATGTGCTTGGTCTTATGAACCCTTTCTCAAGTAGCTCATGTACCTGCTTCTTGATTTCTGCATTCTCTAAAGCAGATAACTTGTACATTACGATGTTAGGCAATGGAGCATCTTGCTGCAAATTAATATCATGTACAATTTCCCTTTTTGGTGGCAGACCTTTAGGTTCTTGAAATAATATATCATATTTTGAAAAAACTTTTTCTAAATCAACTCACTGTTTAGCATCACATCCTTCAAATACATTGGTCTTATCAGGTTTCTTTTCCTTTACAACCATCAGTAAAAATTGCTTGCATGAATTTACAATTCTTTTCATCTGGCCTGAGTTTATGAGAGTATAATTATTCTTGAGTTTGTGAGCTCTTACAATATATTTTATTCCATCTTTAACAAGTTGATAATTATTTTCAACTCTATAGAATATGGCTTTTCTATCATACAAGGACTTCCTAAAACAATTCCACATATATCCAAGGGAACAATATCTAACTCAACCTCATCCAAAAATGCTGACCCAAAAGAAAACCTAAGTTTACATTGTCTAGTCGCCTGTAGTTTTTCTTTATCACATACCCAACCTAATGGATATGGCTTCTTTTGAGGTGTGGTTAGCAGTCCCAATTTCTTTACAATTGCTTTAGAAATTAAGTTTACTTGTGAGCCACTATCAAATAAAGTATCAATATTTTGATGCTTGGAAGTAACTCTAATATGAAAAAGCTCATGTCTTCTTCCCTCATTTTCTTCACTATCAATAATTTTGGTAGAATTACTAGTAGATGCTTCAGAATTTTTACCTTTTATACCTGTGGCTGCAATTTTTGTTTCATCACCTGAGTCTGACCCCAAATCTTTTTGTATAGTAGCAATAGTCTTCTTCTTCTTACCATCAAATTTCTTAGGTTTCAACTTTAGATACAAAGACTGGCAATGTTCATCATCATGTCCATCCTTCTTGCAGTGAATGCATGAAGGTTTGGTCTTTTGTACAGTATTGGCCTTCCTCTCTTTCCATTTACGCTTCCTCTTTTCCTTGTTCTTACTTGCAGTGGGTTTTGATGATCCCCCAATCTCTGGGTTCATATTCTTGCCTCTAGCCTCTAGATGGGTAGTTTGAATAGATACCTCACCTATGTTACTAGGGTTAAACATGATGATGGTATGTCTCAAATAACTATGTAGACCACCTATATACTTTAGCAAAGTTTTAGGTGAGTCTAAATAAATGCCTAGAATCAAATATCTTTTTTTAAATTCTTGAGTGTAGCTTTGTACACTTTGCCCTTTTAATTGGTGAAGAGTTTGCCAACTCATCATAGCTTGCTGCATATAAGCTAGTGGATAAAATTGTCTTTTAATTGCAGAAACAAATTCACTTTAGACATAATGAATGTTACCATGTTTCTTCAAGTCAGTGTGTGTTCTGCCTTCCCACCATACCAAGGTAGTTCCTCCAAGGCATAAGCTGGCCAGCTAAATCTTACTTCTATCTGAGTCAATATTTTGTACCCTACAATACACATCAATATGCCTAATCTAGTTATCCAGCTTCTCTGAATTTAGCTCTCCATCATATATTAGCAAATCAAATTTAACATCTAGTTTAATCAAATATGCTTTCTTATTTCTATTTTCAGGGCTATCAGGAGGTGTGGGAAGCTTTTCTTCTTTCCCTTTGCATTTAGAATGGTCATTTATAAGAGATTCTTATGTTCCTTGTCATGCTGGTAAGTTGAAGAATCTTCACTTCGACCTTTCTTAAATTTTCTATACATTTCCTCAACCATGGCTCTCATAGTCATGAAACTGTCCATGAACTAAGGGTCTGATTCCAAGGGAATTTCTTCTGTCATTTTCCTCTTTGGATAGACTCTAGCAATTTCTGGGTTAGTTTCAACCAATTCTCCTTTTCCTAATTTAAGATTTGATCTAGTTATCATTCACAAACAGTCCAGCACAAACTTATCTAACCTTAGCAACCTAAAGCTCTGATACCACTTTATCTGAAAATGAGATCTAAGACAATAATAAGCTATTACAAACTTATGTGCATGGATGTGCCTATGTTATTTTATGCAATGGATTGATCAGATTGTTAAATACATAGACTTTGAAGCAGTAAATGACTATAATAGACAAACACATAAAAACACAATAGATTTAATAAGGAGTTCACCCAATAATCCTGGGCTACATCGTCTGGTCCAGCCTTCAGTGGTGGCCTCTCTATTAAGTCTTCAAGCAGAGTTTTGTTTACAACAATGAGCTCAATCTGAGCCCCACACACAACAGAATACAACAATAAGATTTTACTTGAATCTCTCAAGCTCTCTATGAGTACACACACTCCCCTAATGCTCTCTATCCTAAGCTTTGTCTCGAAATTTGCCTAAATACTGCCTCTGCCCATTATGCTCTCTCTCTGTGGGTTTTAAAGCCAACTGCGTTGCCTGTTCATTTCACATCCTTAGCTCTCCGTCTCCCCAACCTCTGAACACTTAGAATCCCTCTGCCAACTTTTTCAATCATTGTTTAACGTATGGAGGGGAGGTCGTCACCTATCCATAACGCCAGAGTACCCAGGTCTCTGGAATTCTTAAGACAACTGCGCTCTGTTAAAACATAGGGAAATACATTTGAAATGGAGAAATCTGCCAAAGACTCCTATATTAGACTTTAAAGGTGCTTAAATATGTTTCATTTCTCTAGCAGGCCTATTCATAGATCAACAATCACATCTCGAAAGGGCTCCGCCTTTGTGTATTTCGCTTAATCCGAAACTATACTAAAATGTTGTAAATCCCCGCATTTTGGACTTGAAATATCATTTAATATTGTTGATAAACCCTTTTGGGTGCGTAACATCGCATCGGCGCTTTTCCCTTTTGTTTTTCATTTGTTCGCAAAAATGTGATTTACAAAGGAAAACATAGTTTTCCGGATTTCAATATATATGCAATTCCTCCTATCAGATTATCGGGTTCGTAATATCGTTGCCCTGATGGGTATTGGCCCCGCTCCAATGCATAGTTCCAATGTGATGTAGTGATGCGATATATCAAAATTGCTTATCGCAACAACCCTCGCACCATTATAAAGCACTCCTCTACATGCTCCGACAGTGATCCTGTGATGTGATATGGGTCGTCGATCCGCGCGCTTGATCGACAGTCCAGATTCACTCCACCATTCGCTCATCGTGATTTATATATATAAAGCGTCGATCCCTGCCAATAGTCTTCACCGATTGTGATTTCCTGATTTGATCTGGACCGTTGATCAGCCAGATCAGACAACTAGTGTACATCACCTGTTCCGCTTGCAATTACTTTGTTTTTTCATGATTTCACGAGTTTTGGGCTACCCGATAATGTTTTTCTACCTGGCTAAGGGTGTCCCTCTTATGATATTTTTGATCCTTTTAAAGGATTTTTGGATTTGGCATGATTTTTAATAGTTTTATGAAGACTTAGGAGGAATTCTTGGATCCATTTGGATCATTTCCAGAGGTTAAGAAACAACGTACCACTCCAGTTACGACGACGATCGCGGCAGTTGATAGTGCAATGAGAGACTGTATGAAGCTGTTCAAACAATCATTCGAGGTCCTAAACACCTTGTAGGAGGACCTGAATGTGGAGCACCTGGAGATACAGGCACACGGCTACAACATAAATATGTTGAGGTAAAAGGGACTGCGCAAACGGTTTCCCTTACACAAAGGCTTGGACAAATGTAGCAGGCAAAGGTGCTCAAGGAATAGGTGGATGCTGCTCGGAACAAAGAAGTGGTCTTAAAAGTGCGCTGACAGCCATGGATCGATGAGGCGTATACAGCTACAACCTCTAGGGATTCAGGGCAATAGTTCAATAGTAGCAGTCACAGCGCAGTACATGGACGAAGTCCAGCACGCAGCCACTCAGTGTGTTGCCGAAGTTGCAGCGATCCAAATAGAGCTGGGAGGTCTTTGCGCTAAGATCTCTGCACCTACAGAGTGAATCGAGGGTGGGTCACGATGTTTATGTTGGGGGCCTGTTGGGCGCGGGATCCCCCAAGGGCAGTTTTGGGGCTTAGAGCCCATATTTTGGTCAAATTTTGTAATTCTAATGTAAAGACTCTGCATCTTGTCGGCACAGAGTGCATAGTTGTTAAAAAGTCATAGGGTTGTCCACCTTTATTTTGATAATGTAATGGTGGCTATAGAAGATCTACCCATGGTCCGTGGACCATGGGATTGTATAAATAGTGTGAAGCCTTAAGTAATTAGAAGAATAATCAACAATTTCTAAGCAATGAAGATGTATGCGAGATAGCTCTGAAGTGTAAGTCTAAGTTTTGGGTTGTAACGTAGGTAGAGGCTCTGTAGCTGAGTGCACAGAGGCCTAGTAGTCCGTAGGTGAGTGCACGGTCCCCTACAGCTGAGTGCGTAGGGTGATTTGAGTCTGTAACCATCGGGAATCATTAATAAAGAGAAGTTTTCTATCATTCGGTGTATTTATTTCCTGTTTATGCATATGTTATATTGGGTATGAATTTCACTTCTAATGCTTATATGATGCACAAATGTGTATAAATATATTGGTTGAGTGAATGCAAGTAAGAACATTTATTTAAGCGAAGCTAACTAAGATCTGCTAAAAAGATAAGTAAGATACTGAACCTAGTTTGAGAGACAGTGCAGTTTGCTGCTCTAGCAATGTGAAAGGACTACAGCCCCTGGTTAGGGCTGCGCGAAATCCGATCATAACACTTCAAGAAGGTATTGAAGGGTATAACAGAGTGTGAAGCAACCTGCATGAAGGCAGGTATAGTTGGAATAAACTAACATCAAAACCATCTTAAGGGTGCAGAAACTTGGTTCCAACATCCCATCATACTGCGTCCGGTGAGACCTCAGTCCGCGCTCCACAGTGTGATGCTGAAAGGGCCAGTAGTGTAGGGATTTGTTTGGCTAACTAATCTTGAACCTGGGTTAGGCCCCCTAAAGCCAACAAAGATGTATGACTCCCTGGACACAATGAACAACATCGTTAGCACTCCTATTAAGGAAGATATATTTTCTCTTGAGGACGTTGAGTTTGGGATTAATAAGCTTCCTAGGGGGGAAGCTAAAGACATTGAAGGATACCAAGCTAAGATCTTATAGTTGGGAGGATCTCTCCTCATTCCTCATCTCCACAAGCTTCTCAATTTGGATGTAAAGCATGGCTTCCTTAAGTCTTGGATGCAAAGTTTTGTTGTGCCTATCTTTAAAAATGGGGACAAAACCCTTCCCACTAATTACAGGACCATTATGATTAGGCACATTGTAGTTAATCTTTATGGTCTAATTTTGGAAAAGAAGATTACCCATTGGCTTGAAAGCCACAATGTTATGTGGAATTTTGCATCTACAGGTAAACAAAATTTCCCTAGGTGGGTAGCTACACCTAGAACAATAGATTTAAAGATTTTAGCCTTCTCCTATAGAAGATAAATAAGACAATGGACCTACTTGTTATCTTTCACTTCCCTTTGTCTCCTTTGAATAGTTCTCATCGCTCCTTCTCGAACTGAATCCGCTCCATAAGTACATGCAATCATAAATAGAGGACAAAACCAATCAAAGTAAGAGATCTATCTACTATAAGAAAATGGAATCAAAAGAATTTACACATATAATCATCATACATAAAGACAAGAATATGGGAAAAGGTGTAAACATCTTTATTAAGTAGAAGGAAGAGTTATAACCAAAGAAGTCCAATCACATGTCACTCATCCCACTTGAGCTCCATCCTTCATCACAGCAAAATCATAACACTCTGGTAGCATAGCAATACTTGCTTACAATCTCAAAACTCAAACCAGCAATATCTCCTTTCAAATTCTCAAAGTCCAGCCCCTGATCACTATGATGAGTGCTCAATTTATAGGGAAATGGAGTTGGTTTTGTCAAAATTTGGGCATTGAATGGCTTTCCAAGTTGGGAATTAGTTTCCATGGAGGAAGGAATGAGAGGGTAAGAGGTTATTTGATTCATTCCCTATCCAATTTCAAGCTCATAGGATAGGATAAGAGGTGGGAATCTTCTAGAATGGTCTAGAATGTAGGAATATTCCTAGAACCCTATGAAGATTTTGTCCAATCTCGCCTAGTGTAGGTCAAAGTGGGCGTACGTGATCTATAGAGAAAGATTGAATGGGCCTAAGTGCTCTGTAGTACATTTACCCCTGACCAAGGTTGCGCTGGTCTTTCAAGGAGTCATTTCAGGATGTCTTCAGGCCAGGAAACTCTCAATAATGATGACATTTAATGATCCAGATTTAAACAGGAATGCAACAAATTACAGAGATAACCATATACACAAAGATGCAGCGGAAATAATACTTCATTTCATTAATGGAAAATATTGAAATATGCTTACAACCATAAATGGAAATAAAACAGTTAGGGCGATGGTAGCTTATCTCTGAGAAGAGATGCGTGGCTACATGCCTATGAACTATGTTAAAATGAGGCTCGAAGGCCTATTTGTTGTTGAGAAACAATGGAAAACCCTTCACATTCCAAAACCTAACTGTAGAAGATGAAACGCCAAATTGTGGGCCTCGTTTTTGGGTAAGTTGGTACATCAACTTCCCAGGGTCGCGAATTGGTCGTATTATCTCCGTTTGACGCGCATGATAGCCCGTTGGAAAGATCTATCTGAGGACTACGACAGAAAAGAAAAATTTTGGACAGAAAAATAATTGGCAGTAGATTTCCCAAAAAATGTCGTTTAGGGCCTCAAAATAGCTCCGGAGGTTTAGGACCCGAAATACTGCTAAAAATAGTAAACTGTGCTATAATTAAGGAAACTGAGAAAACTGAAAGAAGCACTAGAGGGGATTCAAGTGGAATTAGCGGGTGGCCACCAATATCCACCTAGATCATTCCTCTCCCCTTAGGAAGCAATGGTCCCCATTGCATTGAGTTCCTCCCTAAGATGAGGAAGCTTTTGCTGAGCTGGATCTCTAGTGAGCTGTTTTGCAATCTCTGATGTGTCCAGAAATGGTGGGAAGCATGGTCAGCGACGGTCCACATTGGACACTCGGTGAAAGCGAAGGAATAGAGGAATGCTGTGCTTCCAAGCATTGTTTCCCATAGCCTTGGTATTGGTGTAAGGACCATGTCTGAGTGGTCTAAGTTTCTGATGGGTTTTGGGAAGGCGTTCTCTCTGCAGATGCAACCAAACTTTGTCACCCACCTAAAACTTGTTTGGTACCCCTGTGGGTGAGGAGAAGTTGTTCCTGTGTTCTATCAACACCGTATCCCTCTGATACTGTTGCTGCGTGGAGGAACCCTTTGCGAGGGTCATGGATGTAGCAACGATCTTCCCCTTACTTTGGGAGCGAACCAGACAGAAAATGAATTTCCTAGTATGGGAGATAAGCTTGCTGCCTTTCTTGGCAGTGATGAAAGAGGTGGCGGTAGGTGGGGCTACCTCCGGTATCCTGTATAATGAATTATCCAAAGAAATAATGATAGCGTGAGGCCTTGACTCATACACAGCACGTCGCCTCCATAAGTATGGTTGGCCTAATAGTACATTGCAAACATCCAGAGGTGTAACATCACACAATACCTCGTCTGTGAAGGGCTTGATGCTATAGGGAAGGCGGAAATGCTGGTGAACTTTGAGATTTCATCCTTCGTGAAGCCACTCGATACTGTACGACTGCGGGTGTGGTGTAGTCGGTAGGCCCAACCGTTTCACGACCTCTGCTGAAACGAGGTTCTTTTGGTTCCCGCTGTCAACAATGAATTGTAGTGGTGAACCCTTCACCCACATTTGTGAGTGGAAAAGGCACTCCCCCTCCTCTGGGTCTTCAGGTTCATTCTTCTGGATCTTGGCAGTGGAAACAGTGGCACTGGGCTCTGCATCAATGATCTGCTTCCATTTGCCATTCCCCTTGTCAAGTTCTGGCTCAGGGTCGGAACATGTATCTGATTCGGAAGCCTTCAACTCGGCCACTAGCGACTGCTTGGTTCGACACTCACTTGTGTTATGAGTGGGACTCTTGTGGAACTCACACCACTTTCCTGTGTCCTTCTTCAGCTTCGTGGTATTGTTCTTTTCTTTTGGCTTTGATGGGTTGCCTTGGGTCACCTCGCCTTGGCTTTGTCCTTTGGGCTTCGGATTTTCAGATCCAAAGTCTCGCTTCTTATGTTTGAACTTTTGCTCGATTTTGACAGTGTATCAATACATCGTGCTGAGTGAGGAGATGTTCAGGAACTTCATCTCTTCCTGGATGTATCTGTAGGTAGCCGCGGTATTTGAGTACTAGATGCACCTCAGAATCTTTGATACCCAATTGTGTATGAAGGGTATGAAAAATGTTTGTGAACTCCGGCACATCTTGGTCTCGTCCCTACCGCAGTGTGGTCCATTTGATGTATTTGTCCTCATAGCTTTTAACAGGGTAGTACTGCTCCTTGATGGCATCCCGGAAGTCATTCCAAGTGGGTGCGACTGAAAACAGCGAGCCTGTACTTTCATCCTTTTGCTCGCAGCAGGTTTCCCACCAGTCCTTGACGTGGGGGCCTGCTTGGAGAAGAGCGAAAACAATCTTTTCCCGACTTGAAAATTCATGAATAGAAAAATACCCATCTAGCAGATTTAACCATTTATTTATGGCATTTGTGTCTATTTGACCCTCAAAGATGGGGATTTCAAAGTTAACTTGTACCTTAAATGGCGTGGCGTTTCCAGAGTAGCTGTTGGAAGCCAATGTGTTGCCTCTGGGTAGCTGCTGAAGGATATGTGCAAAGTTATCCATCATCGCGTTCCTTTGCCACTCAAGCGCTTCTTTGAGCAAGATTTTGATAGAATCTCCTGCCCCCTCGTCTTTCTTCTCATCCGCCATGGGAGGTCGTTGAGATTTGCGAGGCTAGTCTTGCAAAGGTTCGACCAGTTCAAGCCCTAACTCCTTATATCCTGACCTTGTTGGGGACATGCAAAGAAAAACAGAGAAAAAGCAAACCACTCTGATACCACTGATCCGGATTTAAACAGGAACACAACAAATGACAGAGATAACCATATACACAAAGATGCAGTGGAAATAGTACTTCATTTCATTAATGGAAAATACTGAAATATGCTTACAACCAGAAATGGAAATAAACCAGTTAGGGCAATGGTAGCTTACCTCTGAGAAGAGATGTGTGGCTACATGCCTCTAACCTGTGTTACAATGAGGCTCGAAGGCCTATTTATTGTTGAGAAACAATGGAAAACCCTTCACATTCCAAAACCTAACCATAGAAGATGAAACGCCAAATTGTGGGCCTTGTTTTTGGGTAAGTTGGTACATGAACTTCCCGGGGTCGTGAATTGGTCGTATTATCTCCGTTTGACGCGCATGATAGCCCATTGGAAAGATCTCTCTGAGGACTACGATGAAAAGATCTCTCCGAGGACTACGATGAAAAGACAAATTTTAGATAGAAGAATCGCTGGCAGTAGATTTCCGAAAAAAACGTTGTTTAAGGCCTCAAAACAGCTCCAGAAGTTTAGGACCCGAAAAACTGCTAAAAATAGTAAACTGTGCTATAATTAAGGAAACTGAGAAAACTGAAAGAAGCACTAGAGGGGATCCAAGTGGAATTAGTGGGTGGCCACCAATATCCACCGGATCATTCCTCTCCCCTTAGGAAGCAATGGTCCCCATTGCGTTGAGTTCCTCCCTAAGATGAGGAAGCTTCTGCTGAGCTGGGTCTCTAGTGAGCTATTCTGCAATCTCTGATGTGTCCAGAAATGGTGGGAAGCATGGTCGGCGACGGTCCACATTGAATACTCGGTGAAAGCGAAGGAATGGAGGAATTTTGTGCTTCCAAGCATTGTTGCCCGTAGCCTTAGTATTGGTGTAAGGACCATGTCTGAGTGGTCTGAGTTTCTGATGGGTTCTGGGATGGTGTTCTCTCTGTAGATGCAACCAAACTTTGTCGCCCACCTAAAACTTGTGTGGTACCCCTGTGGGTGAGGAGAATTTGTTCCTGTGTTCTGTCATGACCGTATCCCTTTGCTACTGCTGCTGCGTGGAGGAACCCTTTGCAAGGGTCATGGATGTAGCAACGATATTCCCCTTACTTTGGGAGCGAACCAGACAGAAAATGAATTTCCTAGTATGGGAGATGAGCTTGCTGCGTTTCTTGGCAGTGATCAAAGAGGTGGCGGTAGGTGGGGCTACCTACGGTATCCTGCATAATGAATTATCCAAAGAAATAATGACAACGCGAAGCCTTGACTCATACACAGCATGTCGCCTCCACAAGTATGGTTGGCCTAACAGTACATTGCAAACATCCAGAGGTGTAACATCACACAATACCTCGTCTGTGAAGGGTTTGATGCTGTAGGGAAGGCGACACTGCTGGTGAACTTTGAGATTTCGTCCTTCGTGAAGCCACCCGATACTGTACGGTTGTGGGTGTGGTGTAGTCGGTAGGCCCAACCATTTCACGACCTCTGCTGAAACGAGGTTCTTTTTGCTCCCACTGTCAACAATGAATTGTAGTGGTGAACGCTTCACACACATTTGTGAGTGGAAAAGGCGCTCCCCCTCCTTTGGGTCTTTAGGTTCATTCTTCTGGATCTTGGCAGTGGCAACAGTGGCACTGGGCTCCGCATCAATGATCTGCTTCCCTTTTCCATTCCCCTTGTCAAGTTCTGGCTCAGGGTCGGAACATGTATGTGATTCGGAAGCCTTCAACTCGGCCACTAGCCACTGCTTGGTCCGACACTCACTTGTGTTATGAGTGGGACTCTTGTGGAACTCACACCACTTTCCTGTGTCCTTCTTTAGCTTCATGGTATTGTTATTTTCTTCCGGCTTTGACGGGTTGTCTTGGGTCACCTCACTTTGGCTTTGTCCTTTCGGCTTCGGATTTTCAGATCCAAAGTCTCACTTCTTCTGTTTGAACTTTTGCTCAATTTTGACAGTGTATCAATACGCCGTTCCAAGTGAGGAGATGTTCAGGAACTCCATCTCTTCCTGGATGTATCTGTAGGCAGCCACAGTATTTGAGTACTAGATGCACCTCAGAATCTTTGATACCCAATTATGTGCGAAGGGTATGAACAATGTTTGTGAACTCTGGCACATCTTGGTCTCGTCCCTGACGCAGTGTGGTCCATTTGATGTATTTGTCCTCATAGCTTTTAACAGGGTAGTACTGCTCCTTGATGGCATCTCGGAAGTCATTCCAAGTGGGTGTGGCTGAAAACAGCGAGCCTGTACTTTCATCCTTTTGCTCGTAGCAGGTTTCCCACCAGTCCTTGATGTGGGAGGCTGCTTTGAGAAGAGAGAAAACAATATTTTCCCGACTTGAAAATTCATGAACAGAAAAATACCCATCTAGCAGATTTAACCATTTATCTACGACATCTGCGTCTATTTGACCCTCAAAGATGGGGATTTCAAAGTTAACTTGTACCTTAAATGGCGTGGCGTTTCCAGAGTAGTTGTTGGAAGCCAATGCGTCGCCTCTGGGTAGCTGCTGAAGGATATGCGCAAAGCTATCCATCATCGCATTCCTTTACCGCTCAAGCGCTTCTTCTAACAAGATTTTGATAGGATATCCTGCCCCCTCATCTTTCTTCTCATCTGCCATGGGAGGTCGTCGAGATTTGCGAGGCTAGTCTTGCAAAGGTTCGACCAGTTCAAGCCCTAACTCCTTATATCCTGACCTCGTTGGGGACATGCAAAGAAAAACAGAGAAAAAGCAGACCACTCTAATACCACTGATCCATATTTAAACAGGAACACAACAAATTACAGAGATAACCATATACACAAAGATGCAGCGGAAATAATACTTCATTTCATTAATGGAAAACATTGAAATATGCTTACAACCAGAAATGGAAATAAACCAGTTAGGGCGATGGTAGCTTATCTCTAAGAAGAGATGTGTGGCTACATGCCTCTGAACTATGTTACAATGAGGCTTGAAGGCCTATTTATTGTTGAGAAACAATGGAAAACCCTTCACATTCCAAAACCTAACTGTAGAAGATGAAATGCCAAATTGTGGGCCCTGTTTTTGGGTAAGTTGGTACATCAACTTCCCGGGGTAGCGAATTGGTTGTATTATCTCCATTTGACACACATGATAGCCCGTTGGAAATATCTCTCCGAGGACTACGACGGAAAAGACAATTTTTAGACAGAAAAATCGATGGCGGTAGATTTCCCAGAAAATGTCGTTTAGGGCCTCACAACGGCTCTGAAAGTTTAGGACCTGAAAAACTGCTAAAAATAGTAAAC
The DNA here is from genome assembly GCA_000404065.3 of Pinus taeda. NCBI lineage: Eukaryota > Viridiplantae > Streptophyta > Pinopsida > Pinales > Pinaceae > Pinus > Pinus taeda. The sequence goes on along the minus strand of APFE030920287.1, from coordinate 138,654 downwards.
TGTGCTATAATTAAGGAAACTGAAAAAATTGAAAGAAGCACTAGAGGGGATCCAAGTGGAATTAGCGGGTGGCCACCAATATCCACCTAGATCATTCAATTTGATGACTTTTCTAGGGCATGTAGTGACTGAATTAGGGTTTGGTGAGCCCTAAAAGTACTGATATGAATGATGGGAGCGATGTGCCAAAATAGACCTATAACACTTGCCCCCTAAAGCATGAAGTCGAAAATGATAATGTTGAGTGATATGATTTACGATGTGATGAGGAGGTTCTGAAGAGGATGGTAACCTACATCAATTACAATACATGATATCATGATATTTTGGATTTTTTATGAATTGCTGAGGGAAGGCATAACCATGATCACCATATAAACTTTCATTAAATGTACATAGATAGTCATCTACAGATATAGACCGGTGATGGGATGACCATCATGGGTAAAACCATCATATAGATGATTTAGTACTCGCCCAAAATCGTAGCCCGGATGGGTGAAACTAGATCTAGGGTCTTCTATCTTGTTCACTCGTTCATTCAGGTATGAGTCTAACCATGTGAATATGTGATTTAAAATTGAACATGGGAAGACACCGTTTGATTACCAGCCAATGATGTAAGTTGTTAACAGATGCGAGAGAAATCACGTATACTGATAATGATCCTCAAGGTATTGCAATACATTCTGCATAGTGTGAAAGGATATTTTGATATCGAAAATCATACAAAGTCTTTCGGTCGAAGGCCAGTGGTGTCAAGCTATTGCCAAAAGCGAGAAACTTTCCATTGATGTATGCAAGCCCCAAGGTATAGAAAGGGTGTCTCTAAGTCAACTTCTTGGATAATGTTTTGATGTCGACAAGAAGTGACTTGTCATAGGAGGGCCTTGATGTATTCCACATTAGTGACACGAAATGAGTTTAATGATTTCGGAGACAGAATATGACTGACGACACAAGGTTCAAGAATGGCGATCATGAAAATGAAGGTTTATGAGTATTGCAAAGGATGGATTTAACTGAGTGACTTCTCTTGAACACGTTGGTGACACTAAATGAATTGGCAGCATTGACCCAAAACCAAAGTAATGGATGGTATGATAGACCATAGGTGTGATAATCATCAAGCAGATAACCCAACCCAAATAGTCACAGAGATGAAGTGAAAGTGTCATGTTCAATAGCAACCTGCTGCCATAAAGTGATTTACCCCTTTTCCCATTTTCCTCAGTCATTGCTGATCAGTACCTCTTTATTTTTTATCAAGATTAAGGAGGATAACATATGATTGTTATATAATTCCACCCTTCGAGTGAATCCATCACTATGTGATGTTTTAATGAGTCTATCGAAGGTGAAACTTGGTCTTGTCATGATGGGTATGTTTGTCGCTATTTGATGTTTTAACGAGTTTAACGAAAATGATAACTTGGCCCTTTTCATGTTTAGAGAGTTTGAAAAGGAACAAAAAGAAAAATCCACAAGTTATTTTTCATAGATTTCTCTCTCAAGTCTGAAAAAGCGTAAAATAATACGAGAGAGAACTTATTGACCATGTTCAATCAACATATTCCTTTTTCGTAAATAATCTATCTTAGTCTGGAAAAGGGTTTAACTTATACTGAGTAGATGTTGTTTCCAATATGTTAACGAGCTAAAAAGGACAAGCACTCAGAAATATTTTCATATTTCAAGAATCTGAAAAGAGCTTAAAGAGGACTCCACTTAGAGGAATAAGTGGTGTCTAGGATAGCAACTAGTTTCGGTGATGTTGTAACTTCTCCAAACATGTTGATTTATGTGAAGAGGGTGGCTAAAAAGACCACTCATTGCAACTATTCCTCAAAAGGGGTAAAACAACCAAGTGAAAGAATATGATCGGCCAAGAAGATAGTGTTAGAAAACTATATATTACAGAGCAATGGAACACATAAAATATTGCAGAAATATAAACACAGAAAACACATAAAACAAGAGAGACATAGATATATGTGGTTCACCCAGTTTGGGCTACATCCACAGAGAAGCAGCCAGTCCTTCCTTTTATATTATCCAGCAAATTGAAGAGATACAACTTACAATAGATCCGATGTAAGTCCCTCTTCGCTCTCAATCTCCTCTCTCTTCCCCACTCAGAATATAGATCTACATAGATGCAATACAATTTCCTCATATATAGCGAGGGGTTGCCTTCTAGGGAAACAAAACCTAAATTAAACATAACTTCTACCGTCAGATCTTCGCCTAATGAACGACTCAATTTGACTACGAAACTACAACATTTTACAAATCAATTTTACATCTATTTTTAACTTTGGTAGCACTGCCCCTGCTCCCCCCGACAGGGGGGGATCCCAAAGGTCGTAGCCACCCTCCACTGGACCCCCCTGCAGTGAATATTTTATGGGTGGCATTGCCACCCGATTACGAACTGGGGTCCAATGCGGCGATACCTTTGAATACAGAAGATAATTAGGCTCCACACCCAATAGATCGTGACAATGGAAGGAGAAAAACCAAGGCTTATCTGATGGAAGAGACATATAGAATGGAAATCACAAGGGTTAAAATGGATATGGGCTCATTTTTACACAAGCTTGAACCATAGGGAAATATGCATGGATTCAGTTTCATGTTTACACAAGCTTGAAATGAACAACTATTCTTGGATTCGATTTCATTTTTACACAAGCTTAAAATGAAAAACTATGCTTGAGATTGGTTTACATGCCCCCAACATGATGACTTGATTCTAGGTGCATGCCCCCAAGCTTCATTACATTCACCTAAGTAGACTACTAATGGCTATCAGGTGGATAGAATGAAGGTTCATTTACGAAATCAAGTGAAAGAATCGACTGGGATTTTACAAGATCTAATCAAAGACTCGAATTGGGACCTTGCTTCATTTTTTAATGAGCTTGACAAAAGACAAGGAACTCTTCTTAGATTCCTTGTTTCATTTTCTAACGAGCTTGACACAAGACAAGGAACTATGCTTTGGGACCTGTTTCATTTTTTTCATGAGGTTGTGTTGCACAAAAATTGTCACCTTGATATTATGCAATTTGTGTGAGTCCATTACCACTCATATTTTCCTCCTTTTCAAGTCTTAATCTTCAGTTCTTCATATCAAGCCTTGAAAATAAGAGAAAGCCCTTATAAGTCTCTAAAACTCTGGTTCCACACTTTCTCTTAGCATTACCGACGGTCCCGCACCCAATGGTCATTTCCCCTGCGCACCTGACTGCTCTATCTTTGTGTTATGGGTGTGGACCCTTATAAAATTTAAAAAGGTGCAAATATATTCTTAAAAACTCACTTTGAATCATTTCTAGAAGCTTCTGGAAGGAATCTTGAGGTGGAAAGTTCACTCTTTTAAGGTTCATGCATCCCATACCTTAAGGAGCTAACCCCTTGATGTGAGGAGCTTATCCCTTTGAAGGAGGACTCTATTCCTTCATAGGTGGACCTGTAACCTCCTTCCTTTGCACTATAAAATGAAGCATTGGGGTGGTTACTGGGGAGGTTGAACGTTGAATATTTTTGAGGTGAAATGCTGCTAGAACTTAGTCTTCCTAATTGAGCTTTTGTGAGGAGAGATTACATACCTCTTTGATCTCATTTGGAAGAGTGTGAGGCTTGTCAAAGTAAAGGATATTCCTGTTTCAGACCCTGGGGAGAGCTTGTACAACATCAGGGCACCAAAGGTTGTTCTTCTATTTCAAAGTTAATACAAATAAGTTTATTTTTCTGAATAAGCTGTGTTTTATGGTTTATTTTATGGATTCCTTGATCACCATAATGAACATGATTTATGATATTAGCTATGAAGGTGTTATTTGATGTGTGCTTTTTTCTGATTGCAGGTTCTCAAAAGGAAATTATTTCGGACGGTTGAAGGATGCCTGCTACAAACTAGCGTTGGACTTAAGGTAGGGTCTAAACACCTCTATAGTTTTTATTAATGAATTGAAATATGTTTAGAGAAAGGTAGATTTGCTTGTCCTTATTTTTGCTAGATATCTTTTGATACTAGGGAGATTGGCCTTGCCCGCAAGATCGATTTATCTGGCCAAAAAATTGGTGACTCCACTAGGGAACTGGATTTGCTTTTTGGCTTTCCTTTGTCTTTGACTTGAGAAACTTGTTTTTCATTCTAGTTTTTGCTTGATGTGTGTGGGATTGGGTAGTTTTTAGGATCTGGATTATTTTTTGTTTTTTCAAAATTTTCAGAGGACCGCACTTTCTTTTTACAGACAGTGCAGGCATCTCCGCACTGTTCCTTTAGTGCACAGCGCGGTACCGCATCTAGTTCTTCTGGAAGCCTGCAGACCCTGTGAAACTTTTTGAGAAACCTAAAATGTTTTCTTCCAGTTAAGTTTAGGTTTCATTTACGACTTTTAGTGTCTACACAGATCTGCATGTGTTCTGTAAAAAATATCTTGTGAGTAAGTTCCATTGGTATTTTTGTTTTAGATGATTTTCTAGAAGTTTTGCATACTTGGATTGGTTTTCAATTGGTCGATGTAGTGACTCAAAGATTAGAAGCCTAAGAAACCTTAGATCACCCTAGTGTCTTTTTGTCTTCTTGATGAGTCTGACTGGTTTGTGAAATCTGTCCTTGGTGAGAAATAGATTTCATTTTCTCTTTGCAAATATTTGAACAAACTTGGTTATAAGTTTTGAATTTCATTTTTATAAAAGAAAACATAGCTGGATGTTTTTGATTGATTTGTTATTCTGAATGAATTAATCCTTAGTTTACTGAATAACTAAGTAAAACATCCTCAAAAAGATTTGAAACTTTTATTTCGATTAGGTTTTAGAAGTTTTTAGATCTCAAGATTAGTTTTTGTAGTTTTGAGTGTTTTCTAGAAATTGTAGAATCTCTTTTGAAAGAATCGTTTTTTGCAGTTTTTGAGTGTTGAAAAAGAAAAGGGATTTTTTGTGAGCATAATTAGTAGTCTCGTTTTGAGTTCATATTGAAAAAGAAAAAGAAAAATTCTTTTCATTTACACGTTGAAAGAAAGATTTGTTTTTCAAAGAATTGCATTCTCAAACTCTTTCTTTTAGCTAGAAATTCATTGAAAGAAAAACAGATTGTTTATCATCTTAGCTGCATTTTTTAGTGTTTTTGGAGTCAAGTCTTCACACCATCAAAGTTTCATTTTCATACCTATTGACTTAAGAAACAACCCATAAAAGTAACGCTTAATTAAAATTGATCAAGCAATATTTTTGTTTCTAGGGCTCTTATCACCAATATAGCTTAGGCTAGTATCTTGGAGTAGGGAGTAATTAAGTCTCCAAGATAGTTAAAACAAACAAGTAGCTATATCTTGTGGTAGGAAATAAATCCAATTGTAATTGATATAATCTAGGAATCTCCTCTTAAAGGAGTCAATCACGAGATCATGTCCGAACCTTTGAGACAATCAAGTCTGTCTCATTGGGAAAGATAGAAGATTTGTGCGTATTATAAATGGTAAACCCTCGAATTAACCATTGTCAAGGAGCCTGGGGTAACTTGTTGGTAAACCTCCAATTGATCATGTTGAGGAGCCTTCAAGGGGATTGAACTTTGTTACTCTTCCCTTGTGCGTAGATCGGATCGTAGACTGTTACCCCAGTTGTATTTGTTACTGTTGGTAATCTTAGTGTCCATAAACTTAAGATTATTTCCTAAAGTGATGGTGAAGGACGGGTCTCACTGTACCTGGAGCAGATGTCGACTAGACTCACTTGGACTCTTTGGGGGGTTCTCTTCACTCGAGATGATTTTTGTGAAGAAACTTGTGCCAGTCTGTTTCATTAAGCAGGTTATCGGGGTAACTGTTCCAACCCCCCTTTCTGTATTAAATTCTACGATGTTGGATTTCATCACCAACTAGTGTTTTTGGTACGGAAAGTTACTGTTTGTCTGTGGTTTGAAATCTTAGATTTTTTAGACGTGTGATTCAATTGTTTGTTTCTTTAGAGACTTTAGGTGGATTTATTGAGATTTTCTTTGTTTGTGTGTGAGTAATTAAATATTTAATCATGGTTGAATTACCAAGACAATCCCGTAGACTTCAGGGGCAACCTCCTGATTAAACACCAAGGTAGCTTGAAGGGCTACGAGCTCTTGTATCACCTAGTGACAGTAGAGTTGGGTCACCACAAGCCAGAGAGTCATCTTTAATTGTTCATCCTGATTATCAAGTACAGACAACGGAGTATATTTTTGAGCGAATTTCATTTTCTGAAGTTACTGGTAGTTTTTCTCCTACTAGTGAATTAGCTGAAGAACCTGAAACTTTTGAGCCTCAAACTGAACCTGCTCCTATTCCATCTTCAGGATTTTCTTCTCCAACTTCTAGTGGTCTTGGTTCACTCAGGGTAGGAAGTATCATTACCCAAAATCTTCTTTTTGGGCTCATTTCTATTGAAGATCTTGTTAGTCTGGACGAAGATATAACTCTCCCTGAAAATCAATCGACTTTAGAACTTAGGGAGTGTGAATCAATTTTCTACAATGCTTTTAGGAGTGATGCTTGGTACGTATCATTGACAAACTTTTTAGAAAACTCGGGTCTTATTTTTTCGCCACCTCGAATTCCTTTTCATCCTACACCCAAAGGTTATTATCCTCCTTTGAATATGTCGAAACGGTCATCCATGTTTCCCCAAATATTGGAAACATTTTTATATGGCAGTCCTTCTATTCCTTCGGGGTATCAGTCACTCACTGGTACTTTTTCAGGAGCATCTCCTCAACCAATTGAACATGAGATATCAACTGGTAATAATGGAACTCAAGCATTGAGCGTAGAAGAAATTCTTATGAAGTCTCGTACTATTCCAAATGCACAACCCCAAGGTAGTCAGTTACTGCCTAGAGGGAAACCTCAAGGTAGTCAGTTATCGCCTGGGGGGCAACCCAAAGGTAGTCAGTTACCGCCTGGGGGGAAACCTCAAGGCAGTCAGTTACCTCCTAGGGGGCAACCTCAAGGACAGTACATACCGTCAAGAATTTACATACCTCAAGGTCAACCCCAGTTTTAGTACGTGCCTCAAGGTTATCAACCTCAAGGTCAGTACCTAACTCAAGGTTTCCAACCACCTTCTAGTCAACCATTTGTACAAGGAACCGGAAATGTACTCTCAATTATCAGCCTTACACTCAACCCAGTTATGGTCCTCAATATGTTCAGCCTTTTATGGGTCCATACCCCAGAATGAACATCGTGTGGGATCCATCTCAACAGACTTTGCAGCCGAATGTGTAGTTATCAAGTCAACCTGGACAACCTTTGGTTTTTGGTCCAAACCAGCAACCTGTCCAGCCTACTGTTCAAACTTTTGCACTTGGTGTAGTTCATTAGTATGGGCGTAGTTCACCTCGAACTCTGCCTCAAACTGTTTTTGCAACTACTACAACTTCTGTTCAATCTACCCCACCTACTTCTGGAGTATCGGCAACTCCGGTTTCTGCTGTTCCTGCATCAACTCCTCAAGCCTCTTTACCACAATCAGGACCTACAATTCAGACTTCGATTTAGATGCTTGTAGGACAACCTGGTCCAAGTACAGTTGTCACAAGTCAACCGCAATTCACTTATCAACCGTACCAGGGACAGTACCAATTTGGTCCTACTGTGCAAAACCCAATTTATCAGTATCAACCATACCCTGGCTATACTTATCAGCAGCCTATACAACCCCAGTTTGGTCTGGTTAATCTTGGTTTCCCAGGAGGTTATAATATTCCAAATGCAATTCCAATTCTAGGTTATCCTAGATATCCTCCTCCTGGGGCTGGTCTTGTTACCAAGGGTTTTTGAGACCCTAACCGTCAGTTACCTTTTATTGCAACTTTCGATTTACTTGATTTGTCGTACCTTACGAACGATCCAATTAACTATCTTCTGTATTGGCTGCCAATGCCTAATAAGTTGCCCAGTGATATCCCGAAGTTTTAGGGTAAGTCAGGAGAAGATCTGTCAAATCATGTGATGACTTATCACCTTTGGTGTGCATATAATTCCATTATCGATGATTCAATTCACTTACATCTTTTTCAACACACTTTGATTGGTCTTACTGCCAAATGGTACATTGAGTTACCATGAGGCTCTTTTTATAATTTTAGTCAGTTAGCCACTTCTTTCTTAACTCATTTTCAGTTGCTTGTCAGATACGACAATGGCACAAAATTATTAACTTGATTAAAACAATCAACATCCAGATATATTTTAGATCATATTCATGAATGGCGACATAGACGACGTTTAGTGAAAGTTTTTATTCCGGATCAAATTTTAGTAGAATGGTTTGTTAAATCATTATTACCTAAAATCACTGAAGATGTAGCTAAGGCAGGAGTTGTTACTGAAGAGCAAGTAATTTCTAAAGCTCAATACCTTGACCTCGTTTATACGTAGTCGAGTACTTTACATGAAAAAATCCCCAACCTTCCGAAACATAATCAAATAACCGTAGCTCCTTCAGGGTCTCATGCCGCTGATGGTATGATTGGTTCAGTTAGTACCAAAAGCAAGAAGAAATCTTCAAATAATTCTTTCCCTATGATAACTTTACCAAATTCCCCAATAGGAGACTCTTTCACTGAAATTCCTGCCGATATCCATGTCGTAGAATCTTCTACGGTCAAATCAAAATCTGGTTGTAAAAAGAAGGGGAAGAAGAAAAATAAACAAAACTGAAAAGAGAAATAAGATAAAAATGAATCTACTGACGAGAAACCTAAACCTATCTATCCCTGTCTCATTTGTAATGAGGAGCATTCTACAAGAGATTGCCCACATCGAGCTAAGGTTTCTAAAATCGTCAAAGGTTCTCAAACGCCTGTTGTCTTGAAGGATCCTTTTCCTAACCAAGATACTAAGATGATCGATTCTTCCTCAAATGCCTCAGAAGAACCAATTATGATGGTGTCTCATGTCAGGATTGCGACGTGATCCCAAGATTATGATAGTAAAAGTCCTGTTGGTGGTAAAGAAGTATAATCTTCTAATTCAAACCCATCAACCTCAACTCCTTCTGGTTCTGATCCACTACAAATCGAGAAACCTAACTCTGACTTAGTAATCAAACTGCCTGCTAAAGATATACTTCGGAAGTTAGCTTTCAATCTACATGTGAGAGCTACTCAAAATTATAAAATTGTTGAAGACTTAGCTATTTCCCCTTCAGCAATGTTGGCTTTGGAGGTGCTGCAATCATGCCCAACACATCGTAAATTACTATTGTTGGCTATAGGAGATGTTGATATTCAGGATTCGAACCTAATAATCTTCGATTTAGCGAATAGTACACCTTGCCCACCTCATCAAATAGCTTTCCAGATTCCAGTGTTAGTCAAAAACAGACCTTGCTTTCGGACTATGATTGATGAGGGAGCTTCTACTTGTATTATGTCGATCTAGTGTTGGAGATCGCTTGGTTCTCCGACACTCAACCATTCCTCGACGATTCTAAAGGCTTTTTATTTCCGAGGGTTCCATCCTTTTAGCATTTTGTAGGATTTACCTATAGGGGTTGAAGGTAAAACTGTAAATCTAGATGTGGAAGTGGTTGATGCCCCTCTAGATTACAACCTTATCTTGGGTCGCAGTTGGTCTTACGCTATTACTGCTATTGTATCATCAGTCTTTTGGCTTATCAAGTTTCCTCATAATGGAAAGATTGTTACCATAGACAAGCTGACTTATTTTTTATCCGACCTAGCCTCTTCAGATAGTATTCAACATGTTAGTAAAACAGCTATCCCTTAAAAGGATGTTGGGGTAGGTTTGATTAAAGATTCTGGTTTACTAGGAAATTTTTCTTTTCCTCCTCCTAACATATCGCCTTCTATTGCAACTATTCATATGATTTCATCAAACACTATTGCTTTTGATGATCCTTGGATCATACCTTCCTATTCTGAGGTGGATTCATTTCGTAACACGATGCTTTTGAGTCCCTTTGAAATTGCATATTAGGCTGTATAGTCGTTTTCTGACTCTTTTTCAACAGAATCTGATCCAATGAATGTGGTCCATGGGGAATCACTTTCGATATCAACCTCAGCTTCAAGAACATTTTCTAATCCTATTCATACTGATGAGAAGATTGGTGAACTTTTGTCTGTTGATGATTTATCATGGGAAGATCTTCATCATCGATCTTCGTTTTTCCCTGAGCTTGATCATTTTGAAAATGATTTTTCATCTATTTTTACAGCTGACTATGTCAAAGAACCACATAATCCATTGCAACATCCTGATTCTGAGTTAAATTTGGGAAATATATCTCGAATGGTTCCTATTGACATTTCAGTTAAACTCGGAATTATTGAAAACATTCATATAGGTGCTTCCTGTATGGACGATGAAATCCAAACTTATAAAGCCCTATTTCAATAATTCCATGATGTGTTTGCCTGGTCATATGAAGAAATGCCAAGAACCGATCCATCAATTGTTGTCCATGAAATTAAAACTTACCTGGATGCTAAACCTATCTGGCGACATTTGTGTCAGATACATCCACGAAAAGTTGGTGCTATTAAAGCTGAAGTTGAGAAACTACTTCGAGCAGGTTTCATTTATCCAATTCCCTTAACGGATTGGGTGTCGAATATTGTTCCTGTTAACAAAAAGCAAGGAACGATAAGAATATGTATCGATTATAGGGATATTAATCGAGCTTGTCCTAAAGACAATCATCCCACCCCCTATATCGATCAAATTATAGATGATTGTGCAGATAGTGAAATGTTCTCCTTTATGGATCGCTTTTCTGGTTACAATCAAATCAACATACTCCCTGCTGATCAACCCAAAATGGCTTTCATTTGTCCATGGGGGACATTTGCTTATTGCAAATTACCTTTTCGATTGAAGAATGCTGGAGCAACTTTTCAAAGGGCTATGTCTTATGTATTTCATGACATCAAGCACATTGTGCAGCCTTATCTCAATGATTTACCTGCCCATTCATTACGTAGAGCCGATCATCTCACTCATTTACGAGAAATCTTTACGAGATGTAGGCATTGTCGAATTAGGCTGAATCCACACAAATGTGGTTTTCGTATAGAAATAGGTCGTTTACTGGGATTTGTCATTTCAAAAGCTGTCATTCGTGTTGATCCCTCGAAGGTTGAAGCTATTGTCAAATTACCTCCTCCTTTGACTCTTCGCCAACTCCAAAGTTTGCAATGGAAAGCAAACTTTTTATGTCATTTCATTCCTAACTACACCGAGATAATGAAAGGCTTTACCAGGTTGTTGAAACAGAATACTCCATTATTTTGGGATGAGATAGCTGACAAATCTTTTGATGCACTTAAACACGCGTTGACCCATGCACCATTATTGCATCCTACCAACTACAATCAGGATTACTTTTTGTACCTCGCTGCTTCTCATTCCACCATTGGGATGGTTTTAGTTCAGGAAGATGAATTCAACAGTGAACATGTGATTTACTATCTTAGTTGAACCCTAAATCCGACTGAGCTTAAATATTCACACGTGGAGAAATTGGTCTTGGCGGCTGTTCAAGTTGTCCAAAGATTTCGTCACTACATCTTATTATGCAAAACCACGGTAATTTCAGATTGTAACCCTATGATGTATATCTTGACCAAACAATTGCTAGGGGGGAAATATTCTAAATTCATAGTTATCCTACAGGAATTTGACTTGGAATTTGAAAAATCCAAGGTAAAGAAATCTTTGGTTTTTGTGGAACTGATGTGTGATTTCCCGCATACTGATACTGAAATTGTGGCAGAAGAACCCATTTCAGACGAATCCTTGTTTCTTATTAGTAGTCTTGATCCATGGTATGGAGATATTATTGTTTATCTCCAAACCCAATCTTTTTGGCCTGAAATCTCACGATCTCAGCGATGGAAAATACGTTTCCAATCCCAACAATACAATATTATTGGAGATACACTCTATCGTCATGGGGCGGATTTTGTTTTCTGACATTGTCTAACTCATGAAGAAGCTGAAAAGGTTCTGAATGAATGTCACTCTAGAGCATGTGGCGGTCATATGTCTGGGTATGCCAAACCCAAAAGATATTGCGCGCTGGTTATTTCTAGCCATCCTTATTCAAAGATTGTATCTATGCCGTCCGGAAATGCCACAATTGTCAAATTTTTGATCGTAAGATGCATGCCCCACCTGCTCCTCTCCACCCAATAATTGTTGTCGGTCCTTTCGCAAAGTGGGTTATCGGCTTTATTACATGTAACCCTCACTCGGCCGGGGGGCATGCGTATATCATCCTTGCGGTAGATTATTTACTAAGTGGGCCGAGGTGATGCCTACATTTTCGGCAGATGGAAAAACTGCTGCAATTTTCATTTTCAATCATATAATTACTAGATTCGGTGTTCCTCAAGCTATTATTATTGATCATGGGAGTCATTTTCATAAGATCATGATGACTGAACTGAAAAATCAACTTGGCCTGCGTCACGATAGTTCTACTCCATATTACCCACAGGCTAATGGTCTGGTTGAAGCTATCAATAAAGTTCTAGTCACTATGATCCAACGAATCGTTGGTATTCATAGGTCGAATTGGCATAACATGTTATTTTCAACACTTTGGGCATATCGAACCTCAATAAAAACATCAACTGGTTTCACTCGTTTTCAACTGGTTTACGGTTTGGAAGCAGTGTTACCCAATGAATGTGAAATTTTGTCATTGCAAATATCCATAGAATTACTCCTAGCCACTTCTGAAGAGGAGAAACATTTGTTGTACTTAGCTCAACTAGATGAGAATCGATGTGATACTGCATTAGCAATCGAAACTCATTCGAAATGAATAAAAACTTAGTATGACCGAAATGTTAGACCTCGTAATTTTTCAGAAGGAAACCTAGTCTTACTATACGATCAAACAAACGATAAGCTAGGGGTTGGAAAATTTGTACCTATGTGGCATGGTCCTGATATTGTTAAGCGAAAGCTGGCAAAAGGGGCCTATGAATTGGTATATTTTGACGATGTTTCTTTGGGTAAACCCAGAAATGGGCTTTATCTGAAGAGATATTATGCTTAAACTTTGGTGTGGAGATTTTTGTTAGATTAGTTTCTTTCTAGCTGGTGTGTTTTACATTAGAAATGTATGCCTAGTTTAGAGAGTGCTTTTATCATTATTCCAGCTTATCTTGATTTTACTCTTGATATTGCAGATGTTGACTCTTGTCAAACATATATCGGTTTTGCTGATGGTGGTTGTCGTAATACATGGAACATTTCTTCCGCAGCTTGGGTTATCTATTCACCCTCTGATGAGTTAATATCTATGCATGGGGTAAGCCTCGGTCAAAAAATGAATAACATTGTAGAGTATAGTGCAGTGATTGAGTTATTATTTGAATCCATCTCATTTGGGATTCAGAGTTTGATTGTTAGGTTAGATTCTGAACTCATTGTATTACAACTTAATAGGGTTTATGCCATTAGAAATTTAGTATTATTAAGATTATTTTTGAGAGTTCATCTCTTGGAACGTGAATTTGATTAAATTGAATATCAACATATTCCAAGATATTTAAATACATTAGAAGATGCGGTTGCTTCTCGTATGTTAAATAGACATTTGCAATAATTAAAGCAGTAAAACTCGAAGGAAATTCAATAACATGTTATACAAGATAGCCAGTAATAGTGATATATCATAGCATAGAAGTGTGTCAAATATACAACGTCTTCGATCATAGGTTGAAAAACACCTTATGATCGGCAAAAATGATAGTACAAAAAGACATAAAATGTCATGTGAGTCTACAAAAGCGATCATCCTATCCCTGGTGATGATCACGATAAGAAACCACTGCTCGGGCCACCCTACAAAGGAACCTCCTAAAAGGTCTTGGGACCCCAATCACATATCGTTGTAACCTAAGTGGAATATCATCTATGCTAGTCTCTAGAATATTTGCTGTCAAACGCTCTAGATGATTCTCCAATTCGGTTAGGGTCTCTGTAGATTGGTCCTGTGGGGCTGGTACTACTGCAGCTGGTTGTCTCCTCTCATAAGGCTGGAGAATGGCTGGTTGTCATGGACCCACATCTGCATTTAAAAAAAAATTATTATCCGTTTTGGACAATTAAAAAAAAAAAAAAATGTTAAAACTTAGAAAGTGTTGAAAATGATTTCACTTGAATCATCCCACTGCTCTACTGGTGGAAGAGCCATGTCTGGGTCACCACGATAATCCATCCCAGAATATGGAAAATCTTGAATCACAAAAAGTTGGTTCCTCAACCAACTGAAATACTCAAGTGGAAATCGAACAACCTCTGAACCCTCCTCAGGATGACAGGCCATCACTGCAACCCAACGCATTATCCTAGGCTCTTGAGGAAGACCAGTCTCAACAGAAAACTGTTGTGGGACCAACATAGGTACCCTCTCCAGACCAAAGCTTACAACCAGGGAACCATATCCAAAGTTTTTTAGTTGTCCGTTCTTTGCTCTAGTTAGTTGGCCTTTTACATTCACCAACACAGCCTCACACCAGTTGAAGATGGTACCTCGATAACAGTCTAATGCCATTCGCATCTGGGATCCGGTAGCTACATGCAATGTTGCACTCCCGCATAGTCTGGTGACAGTGAATGCAATAACCTTAAGTTCAGGATGGGAGATAGTTTTAATATCGATCCGTTTTTCCTCTGTTTGATCATTCCAAAACTCTAATTGGAGACTAGCGATAGACTGGCCACTTGGCTTAGTCCCGAAAAGAGATAATCGTTCGCCTCTCTTGGGAAAACCAGTCAAGAAATATATGTCCTCTAGCTTAATTTCGAGCTGGTGGCCACCAATCATGAAACACTGGTCCTGTATGTTCCACTTGTCTACCAGCCATTGTAAGAAGTCTACTTGGACCCTCATGCCGGGTATGGCCCATAATTTAAATAGTCTGCATGCTTTTAATGCCCGTATTGTAGGTGGACGAATTAATACGGCAAGTTCCACATCCTCATGCTCGCGTTCTTGCCAAATAAGCATTTTGTACGTCCTACATTGCAAAAAAGACGTATTAGAACAATTTAGTTCAAACATTTTTGGGCGGAAATGGAGAAAATTGAAATTTTAAAACCTATTTCGCGGGATCCGCACCCAGTGGTTACAAACAATGCGTAGGTCTGCACTCGTTGTACATAACAGGTGCAGGCCCATGACTTTTTCCTTTTTAGAAAAAAGTCGGGGTCTGCAGGGGCCGCATGTTGCACCTCCTCCGCAAGCGTTTTGCTAAAGCAAATTCTTCTTAAAAAATCAATTTTTAAAGCCTAAAAATGAAATGTAAATGGTTGAAATCCAAGATAGGGATGATGTGGATTACCTCGAGTTGATGGTTTTCGATTTCAACGGACAGATTTTCCGCAATCTTCACAAAAGGTTTCTTACCCAAAAGCTCTCACTTCTCACTCTGAAGTCAAACGGTAAAAATGAATTTACAAAAGCGCTTTTTATAAGCTTTTTTGAATAAATGAATTTTTAATTTATTTATTTTTCACTTTAAAAAGGTAACTTTTTGATACATTTTTATTTATTTTAAACAGGTATGAGTAATGTTTTGAGTTTTTTTGCAGAATATGGATTTTTAGGGATAATTGATCATTTTCAACAAAGAGCATACTTTTTCACTTTTTCAGACTCTTCCAAAATTTACGAAAAAGCGAAACATTGGAGTCCTCTTTAAGCTCTTTTCTGACTTGTAAAATATGAAAAGTTTGCCGAGTTTTTCCCTTTTAAACTCGTTAAATGGAATTAAAAAGGCAGTCCACTTACAACTCCTTTCTGACCGTATAGACATGAAAATATCACCGGACTTTTGTCGTTTCAAGTTCGATATTGGTTTGAAAATGACGTGTCTTCTATCGCTTTTTTACTTTTTTCAGATCAACACCACTAATTATGAAAAGTACTCCTTGATCATAATGGTCAAGCGGTTCTCTCAAGTATTACTTTATACTTTTTCGAGCTTGGGGGACACAAATTTACAAAAAATGACACCCATGGAGTCTTCTTAAGTTTTTCTTCTAACTCCCTAAAATTGAAAAACACCGAGTTTGTCCTATACTAGACTCGTTAAAATTCAACAGTAAAGGACCTATTCAATTTTAAACAAGAACGAACCACTCCTTCTTAGTGTTCAAATTTTAAACTAAGCTGGATTCATCTGAAGGATGAGCTTATAACCAAGCAAATGTTATCCTCCTCAAGCTTGTCAAAAATAAAGAGGTACTTGCCAGAAATGGTGGGGGAAAAGAGAGAAAAATGAACTCGTTTGTTAAACTTTGTGTTTTAGAAAAGCAGTTAACCACTCTTGAAAACGACACTTTTTGTTTACCTGGGTTGGGAAATTCTTTGCCTAACAGTTAATCAAACCATATTGAAAGTCTTCAGCCGGTTTCTGGGTATTAGCTTTGGGTCAATTGTCACCAAACCATCTCCAGTGTCATTATGTGTTCAAGAGATCAGCTCAAATAAACCATTCATTTGCAAAATATCTCTCATCCATTTTGACCATCCGTGAGTTAGTCCTTGCCAAATATATTTCTTCAAAACTTGATCTATGATTTTGTGTTGTGGGCTTGCCCACGACAGATCATTTTCTATCGACTTCAGCTCATTATCTAGAAATATGATCTAGAAATCCTCAGTACCTTGGAATCTACATGCCCTAATGGCAGGGTTCTTGCCTTCGATGACAGGTTGCATCATTGACCTTCGATCAAAGGATTCTATGACATGTTTGACATTAGCTCATTTATTCACATTTCATATTGTACTGAGTACTTTGAGATCCATTGACATTACTGGTGGTTTCTCTCACACTTGTTAACAGTTCACATCATTGACTAGTTAATGAGTGGGTTTCTACCATGTTGACTTCGACACATTCATTCACATATGATAGAATCATACTAGTTCGGGAAGCAGAAATCAAGACCCTGGATCTAGTTTCTACCATCCAGGTTGCAAGGAATTTTGTTATTCATTATATAGTGGACTATTCATAAACAGATGGTTGTGCCCATACTGTGTCTACATATGTCTATACTCATGATGTATTACAAAATCATTCCTGTATTAGAACAGTTTAGTTAGTTTTCTAGTCAGTTTTGATCTAAGCATGGGAATGCCTACCTCAGCGATGATATGCTCACACACACACACACACACACACACACACACACACACATATATATATATATATTTTGCATTGAATGTTTTTACAGGTTCTAACTGGGGTGTCCACAGGATGATCCTTGAAATGATAAAGTACTTCACTCTTCTTAGATGACAAATTCTATCCTCATCTATTACAGACTTCACACTTTAGGGGGCAATCTGTTGCACAAAAATTGTCACCTTGATATTCTGCAATTTGTGTGATTCCGTTACCACTCATACTTTCCTCCTTTGTAAGTCTTAAGCCTTAGTTCTTCATATCAAGCCTTGGAAATAAAAGAAAGCCCTCAAAAGTCTCTAAAACTCTGGTTCCGCACTTTCTCTTAGCATTACCTGCGGTCCTGCACCCAATGGTCATGTCCCCTGCACACCTGACCGCTCTGTCTCTGTGTTATCGGTGCGGACCCCTGTAAAAGTTAAAAAGGCGCAAGTATATTCTTAAAAACTCATTTTGAGTCATTTCTAGAAGCTTCTGGAAGGAATATTGAGGTGGAAAGTTCGCTCTTTTAAGGTTCATGCATCCCATACCTTAAGGAGCTAACCCCTTGATGTGAGGAGATTATCCCTTTGAAGGAGGACTCTATCCCTTCATAGGTGGACCTGTAACCTCCTTCCTTTTCACTATAAAATGAAGCATTGGGCTGGTTACTGGGGAGGTTGAAAGCTAAATATTTTTGAGGTGAAATGCTGCTGGAACTTAGTCTTCCTAATTGAGCTTTTGTGAGGAGAGATTACATACCTCTCTAATCTCATCTGGAAGAGTGTGAGGCTTGTAAAAGTAAAGGAGATTCCTGTTTCGGACCCTGGGGAGAGCTTGTACAACATCAAGGCACCAAAGTTTGTAAGGTTCTTCTATTTCAAAGTTAATACAAATAAGTTTATTTTTCTCAATAAGCTGTGTTTCATGGTTTATTTCATGGATTCCTTGATCACCATAATGAACATGATTTATGATATTAGCTATGCAGTTGTTATTTTATGTGTGCCTATTTGTGATTGCAGGTTCTCAAAAGGAAATTCTTTCAGACGGTTGAAGGATGCCTGCTACAAACTAGTGTTGGACTTAAGGTAGGGTCTAAACACCTCTATAGTTTTTATTAATGAATCACAATATGTTTAGAGAAAGGTAGATCTACTTGTCCTGCTTTGCTAGATATCTTTTGATACTAGGGAGGTTGGCCTTGCCCGCAAGATCGATTTATCTGGCCAATAGGTTACAAGAGTAAAATAACTATCCTCATATTCCTTGTTTCATTTTTTAATGAGCTTGACACAAGAAAAGGAACTATGCTCATATTCCTTGATCACAACCCATAAGTGGGCATGACTTCCAAGAGGTTCTCATTAGATGGGAGAATAATTCTCTGGAAGGGATCCGTAGCAAGGAATCCATTAGAGATATCTCGTTCCAATGCCCCTAATACATAATGCAAAACATCATGGAATTGATCATCATTTGATGTGGGCATGGAACGGGTTGCCACATAATTGACCCATGGCGGGGAAGATTCCATTGGGACAAAAGGACCATTTAGGGAATATGGTTGACTGGAAGCCATATTTGGACTGGGAAATGAAAGCTGGTCAACAGTGACAATTCTGCCTTCGTGCAGAAAACACATCACTCGAAAGAGTGTTGAAACAATATCTCCCATGTCATAAACATAGTCGTGCCCAAGAAGTAAATTGTAATCTAAAGGGTCTGGGACTACCATCACATTAAGATAAACAATTTTAACTCCCAAAGTAATAGGCAACTGAGGAAGGATCCCTAATGGTTGACTGGTTCCTTTGTTAAAAGCTAATAGATTCTGGGTAACAGGCATAAGCGGCAGTGAATCAAGCACTTGCCAAGCAGTGGAGGAAAGGATACTCACAAATTCACCTTCATCTATAATAGTGATAGGTACAATCATATTACAAACCTATACTATGATCTAGAAAAGCACATAAGAAGGAAGATGACATCTTGCCAGTCGATTCCAATCAAAGGAAGTGACCAGACTACTTGGACGGGGTACAGTAAGAATGGGAGAATTTCCCCCTTCAGTTATGAGAACCGGAGGATTTTCCTCCTATCTTGATGGAACAGGAGGGTTGCCTCCAAGCTCATTGGAATCTGAAGAAACAAAAAGAACCTGAGTGGTATCATACTCACTCTCTATGGGAAAGGTACAATTAACTGAGGGTGATTCCCTTCACATAATCTATAGGGAAACTTAACTTTACCCTTTTTTCCATGAACTTTACTACCACTAGTTGATGGTGTGTCACCAGCATGATCTCCAGAAGTTGATGACATAGGACAATGTGGACGAGAAGACCATTCTTCTAAGATTTGAGGAATATTAGGAAAATTCAGAAGAAGATGGTCTCTCGTACAAAGTTTTCAAGGATATCGAAATTTGTGAAGCTTATCGAACGGTTTCTCATCAGAAATTGCATTTAAAGAAATGGTTGCTTGGTTGCCCCCCCCTGCTGAATTTTCTTCTTCTTCTTCCCTTTCTTCTTCTTCTTAGCCACCTAGTTACTAGTGTCAATACTTTCACCAGGCGAAGAGGAAGAAGGAGAGGAAGAAAAAACCGAGGAAGAAGGAAAAGGATCAACTTTAGGATCAACTGGAGGTTGATTTTGTCCAGTTGGAGGAACACTCGATTGCGGAGAAATCACAACATTTTGAACCAAGGAGTTTGAAAACAACCATACTAGCAAGCCAATGGTAAATTCCGGAAGGGACAATGTAGCCATATAAGGAGCACCAATATTTCCTAAAGGAGGAAAAGGACTGGGATTCCCATCAAAAGGAATTCCTTGATCGGTGGACTCCGAAGTTGTTGCCATATGTCTCAACCTAAGATCAACTATGGAGTGAGCATGGACGATGTTATCCACAGTTAATTAATTATATTTTAATCAAAATAACATAACAAAACAAAAGAGGGATAATCTAGTCAAAAGGATTACCAAGCAACTATGAACTACAATATACTTCCTCAGTAAACAAAGGACTTAACATACATGCAAGAAATCTCCCCGAATGATGTGTTCAATGTATCACAGTGTACAAGACGACCGACTCAGTTACCTAAGGATGGATAGCAACCTAATGTAGTCATCCCATATATACCCGAAAGTATGTGGAGGCCCAATCCATGTTAGCATCGTCTAATGCGAAATTGCATAGTGGGAGCATTCCTTTATACTTTACATATCGTAACATCGCCCTATATACCCGAAGGTACGTGGACGAGATACGATATACTCACGTATGTGGAATGAGGTATCACACTCGGAATGTATCAAAGACAAGTTAGTGACATCTGCCATGTTTTACGACACCGAAACACAGCTCTAGCCTAGAACCTATAAATGTTTTGGATTAGGTGACAATGCTCCCTTAGGTTAATTGAGATTAATTTTAAGTTGATCTTTATTAAGAATTTTCCTTTCAAGGTTCATCACGTGATGTCTTTGAAATTCCTAGAATGAAACTAATATGATAAGCATTCTTTTCATTCAATTTGAACAATGAAAACCATGCCTAGTAGGGATAGAGCAATCATATTCTTTTAATCAAAGAACAAAGAGCATATCTAATGCAATTTCATAAACTATTCCTACAAGCAAACTCAAAATTTTTCAATGCATAATGCAATTTTTTCTTTTCAATTCCCTTAATGTTGAAATGAACAAAATGAAGCCAATGCACATACAATCAATCAATCTTTTTGCAAGAATGAAGACTTTACGATAGTTCCTTTTCGAAAGAAATGAAGACTTTTACAACACTTTCTTTTCAACAAAGATTAATCGACTATAAGCTAACTTTGACAATGAATTGATGATGATAAAGAAATCATTTAAGAAACACTAAAAAATCAAGGCCAAAGTAGGGATAGTAAAGGAAACACAAATTTATTTCAGAGACACAAGAATCATTGATCTTTCAGCAAGCAAAAACAGAAGGAAATTTGGAAAAATCTAAGTCAAAGGTGGGATTTTTGATGTAAGGAAGATCAACACATCCCTGAATGGGAGAAAGTGCGCTTCAGAGCACTGTCCTCAAGACAAGGGTGCTCTACAGTGCTCTGTGTCCTGACCAAGCCTGTGCTAGTTCCATAGAGGCCATTCAAGGGACTTTCAAGCACATTTTTTACGAAAAAACACTTCAAAAGGGATTAAATAAGATCAATGGAGTCAAGTATAGTCTACTAGGGTGTACTAGGATGAAGATAAACTACCCGGAATGATGATCATTCCCCAACGGAGTCACCAATTTGTTATGTGGAATTTTGCATCTAAGGATAAACATAACTTCCCTAGGTAGGTAGCTACACCTACAACAACAGATTTAAAGAGCTTAGCCTTTTCCTATAGAAGATAAATAAGACAAGGGACCTACTTGTTATCGTTCGCTTCACTTTGTCTCCTTTGAATAGTTCATGTCGCTCCTTCTTGAAGTGAATCCACTCGATAGGTACCTGCAATCATAAACAGAGGACAAAAATCAATCAAAGCAAGAGATCTATCTACTATAAGAAAATGGAATCGAAAGCATTTACACATATAATCATCATACATAAAGACAAGAATATGGGAAAATGTGTAAACAAATTTATTAAGTAGAAGGAAGAGTTACAACCAAAGAATTCTGATCCCATGTCACTCATCCAGCTTGAGTTCTATTCTTCATCACACCAAAAGAACAACACTCTGGCAGCATAACGATACTTGCTTACAATCTCAAACCTCAAACCAACAGAATCTCCTTACAAATTCTCAAGCCCAGCCCCTGATCACTATGATGAGTGCTCAATTTATAAGGAAATGGAGGTGGTTTTGTCATAAATTGGGCATTGAATGGCTTTCCAATTTGGGAGTTAGTTTCCATGGAGGAAGGGATGAGAGGATGCAAGGTTATTTGATTCATTCCCTATCCAATTTCAGTCTCATAGGAGAGGATAAGAGGTGGGAATCTTCTAGAATGGTTTATAATGTAGGAATATTCCTAGAAACCTACGAAGATTTCACTCAAGCTCACCTAGTGCAAGTCAAAGTGGGCCTAGGTGCTCTGCAGAGTAGGCTTGAATGGGCCTAAGTGCTCTGCACCACATTTACCCCTGACCAACGCTACGCTGGTCCCTCAAGGAGTCATTTTAGGATGTCTTCAGGCTAGGAAACTCTCAGGAATGATGGCATTCAATGTGATGACTTTTGTAGGGCATGGAGCAATTGAATTAGGGTTTTACAAGCCCTAAAAGTACTGATCTGAATGATGGGAGTGATGTGCCCAAATAGACCTGTACCACATGGTAAAAGAGGTAAACGACAAGCTGGTTTTAGGAGATACCAGTCGACTATTGACCATTTTGTCACTCTCAGGATCATTACCAAGGAATGTTGCAATAGTAAAGCTGATCTATTTTGTTGCTTTGTGGACTTTAGAAGAGCCTTTGAAGTTGTTCCTTGAGATAAGCTTTGGAAAAGACTTGATGAGATAATAATTCCTCCTAAGTTGAAGGTTGTTGTGATTCACCTCTACGAGATGGTTTTTTCCAAGATTAAAACCACCGAAGGGTCATCCAAATATATTAAATGAAATATCGAGGTAAAGCAAGGGTGTCCCGTTTCCCCTACCCTTTTTGGTATTTACATCAATATGTTAGAGGAGTGTTTGGAAATCATGGGGTGCAAAGGAACTAAGCTTGCTTGTATTATCATCACTCTTCTCCTCTACATCGATGATATCGTTCTTCTTGCTAGAAGTGACGAGGACTTGGACAAGCAACTTAAGACTCTTCATGACTATTGTTCCAAGATGGGTATGATAATTAAATCCAAAAATATCACTGATGGAAATTTTGTCTATGATGACAACTTCTTGGAATATGTCTCTTCTTATATATATTTGGGTATTAGCATTCCTTATTAGCTCAACTAGAACCACACCACTGAGAAAAGGATTATTGGGGGCTAGAAAGTTTATTATGCGCTTGAAATCAATTGTAAGGTTGTCAATCTTTGATTTGGAGTAAAAAAAGGTTCCTCTTTGAGACCCTTGTCACCCCTGTTGTCCTATATGGTTGTGAAGTTTTGGGTTGTCGTATATCAGAGAGCCTTGGATAAAGATTGACATGATTGAAAAGTAATTCATAACCTACAACCTCAAGATCAAGGGAAGTACTTGCTATCCTATCCTCCTAGTCGAAGTTGGCCTCTCCCCTATTGAAAGCAGGGATATGTTTAAATATCTTATGTATAAGAAGAAGATTTACAACATGGAATCTAAGAGGTTTCCTAAAATTGCTTCTAACTTTAGTAAAAACCCCCACCTTTGCCTCAAGCGTGGATGGCATAGGGATGCCCAGTCTTGGCTCAACCACTGGGGGATAAATGAGGAGATCATCGTGGGAGCAAGGATAGTGTCAAAGATACTAAGATACTATTAGCTCCAAATTTAAGGATAAGTTATGGGATGATAGAGAGCTGGAGGGTGAAAGGAAGCTAAGATATTATAAAGAGGTGATCAACCACACCCTTGAGAACCAAAATTATCTTTCTATTTTGACGATCTCGAAGAAAAAGATGAACATTGCTAAGATTAGAACCAAAACTTATGAACTTCAAAGTGAAACCGAGTGGTGGTTTACTCCCAAGACTCCTTGGGATGATAGAATTTGTCAGTTTTGCAATACTAAGAAAGTGGATGATGAAAAACACTTTCTTTATATTGTCTAACCCTTACTCGCATCCACTCTTGTCAATCTAACATACATGTCACACTTCCAATCCTCTTGACTTACTAAGTCAACTATAGTCATCTTGGTGCGCTTCTTTCCCTTCTTTTTGAGTAGAGAAATAAGATTCTAAAAAATTACAATTAGAATCTCTTTCTTAGACAGACCTTATTTGTCTTAATAAACCTTAATCATCATCATTATCATCATAAATTTTATTGTAATTATAATTATAATTTATTTTATTTTTTTAGTTATTGAAATTATAACTAGATAGTTTCAAATAAATTATTACATTTTGTATAAAACATAATTAAATACTTTTATTTTTCATTAATTTATCGTGTTAGTAATTTTATTAAAACTATAAAATATCATATATAAAAATTAATTTTAAATAATTTCTCATGTGGTATTTATGATAAAACTGCGTATGGATAAAGTACTCTGTGGTAAAATGATTTTTTATTTGAAATTGAACGTAAATACAAATTGTTATGTCCACAAGTGATGGCAAATTTATGAACAAACTAATCAACTAAAACAAATTTTATAATAAAGCTAATTTTATATAATTTTAAATATAAGTACCATATTTAAAAATAATGTAAAATCTAAGATAAAAAAAAATCCATCACGATCAATAGCAAGACACCAAAACATTTGCAATCCGGAGAACTAACGTACTAATTATACCCAAAACCTCTAAATAAATCCTTCACCAAGCCAAGAGCCTTTTATCTATCTTCATTAAATTTCACAAATGTCACATGACTCCGAGAGTTATGAAGAGCCAGTTGCAGATATTCACTCTGAAATTTATGAAGTGTTAGTTGCCGAGACTCACTCCCAGGGTAAAATAAAGCTGGATGTCGACATTCACTCCGAAAGTGATGAAGATTCAATTTCCAAGAGTCACTACAGTGATGAAATATTCGACATTGATGAAGAACAAACTCAAATATCTGAAAGTGATGATGAACGAAATCAAAATCTGACACGGTTGGGACTTTTGCAAAACGAGTCTAAGAGAGGCTAATAGAAGTGGAACTTGATGAACTCCAGAGGCCATTGGAAGTGGAACCTGATGGGTATAGTGATATGGGGTGGTGGAGTGTAAGGAAACAATTACGGTATGGTGAAAAAC
This sequence comes from Pinus taeda, assembly GCA_000404065.3. Lineage (NCBI taxonomy): Eukaryota > Viridiplantae > Streptophyta > Pinopsida > Pinales > Pinaceae > Pinus > Pinus taeda. The sequence goes on along the minus strand of APFE030920287.1, from coordinate 113,538 downwards.
CACAAAGAATATGGATCCCCCGAGAAGAATGGATTTATTACATTAAAGGGAATCTCGATGTTCGTCCTAGATTGTCGTCCCATGTGTCAATATTTAAAGTTCACATGTTCCTCAAAGACATAAAAAGGGAAGCACATGTCCCTCAATGAGTTTCCTTGTGTTTGCTTCATCGACGGAGAGCAGAGCTTCCTCCAATGAACTCTCACAAAAGAGGAGCCCTGCGTAGAATGATGGATAGGTTCAATATCAATATGAACCTCCATAGTGATTCAAATGATATGGTTTTTGCATACAATGGAATGAAGGTAATTAATATATGTGTGAGAGAGTGAGTGATAAATAATAATAATAATATGAAAAATAATAGATTTAACTTCAAAACATATTTAGCCTCAAGGGTTAGTTCAGTGGGTCAAAAACCGTGTCTTGCCATCGGGAGGTCATAGGGTCGAATCCACCCGAAGCCCTTGGGGTCAGGTCTTGCAGTAGGCCGAGGGGCGATTTAGCCTAGCTATCGCCTAGATTTTTCCGTGGATGTAGCGATCACTCACTGACTAGGGTGCTCATGAACCACATGCAAAAAAAAAAATCTTCAAAACATATTTAAACAATTATAATAATATATTTTAAAAAAATCGATGTCACATTAATTAAATAATAATTTAATTTATTATAATCTTTGGCCATAGAATATATTGTTAAGGAAGTCTTTGCAACACTACCTTTTCAAACCCAAAATTAGCCCTATGTCACACTAGTGGCCACATTGGTATGTCTAGAGGTTATAATGGTATAAGTAACAATCAACCTCATCCATGCTAGTATCAACTAAGCTAAATTGTTGACTATGATAGTTCACCCAAGAAAACTCTAACTTATTATAATGCATGTTTAAAAGTTTACTACGAGTGGAGACAAAACTTTTACGTTTACACATTGCATTAATTTTACTAAAAGGATATATATATATATATATATAATCGTAAAGAAAATCATTGGTTTGTCTAATCACTAGACCCCTATAGGTTTGACACAAAAAAGTTGAAAATCCAAGTTTTTTTACCTAAGTTCCATTCATGAAAAAAATTGAATAAAGAAAGACCTTGTTAAAATAAGATGTGGACTCCATCTAGTCAAGATTCAAAATTCTAGTTGGGAAAGAACTTCTTGAGAATATCTAGGACCAAATTTCCTTTGCCAATTTTTGTTGTACAATAAAACATTAGGCGGTTCTAAATCTACTAATCTAAGAAGTGATAATATTTTACCAGGGTTTCTAATATCCCTCAAGGAGAGGATATTAAATTACAAATCTAACAAAGCCCTCATTTTTTATAGGAGCATAATTTAGATTCTTTTTTTTTCCTTATAACTCTTCCACCATTGCTTTTTTTGTGCATGTAATATGTAAAGTTTTCTACTCGAGGCTAGTTTTCCGCTTCCCTTCTTGTTTCCAAACCTAAGGTTCCAACCAAAGTAGATGCAACATCCACTAGTGGTCCTTTTATTGGAGCTACTATGAATTTGTAGAACTTCCTTCCCTAGTCAAAGTGGTTTAGAAACATAACTGAGATTCCCCTCCCATTTCTAATAGTTGATAAAAAAGAGCTTTCAAGTCCCTAGGGCAAGAGATATTTAAAATGGGTTTTGAGGATGCTAAATCTACTTGGGTATTTATAAACAATCATAAGTCTAAAAAATTAGTCAAACCATCTTCTTACTACACATTACATAACCTAAAAACCCTTGAGTCTGGAAAAGTACTAATAAATATGGAAACTATTTAAGCTTTACCATGAGATAGAGCCAAGGTAGAAAATGGGTCTGTGATGACTTCCCTTTCTATTGCAGTGAAAATAATAGGATCCATAAGTACCTAAGATTCATTTGAGGTTGTTTTTTGATCCACTATCACATATGATTACATCCTTCATTCCCACCCTCTTTCTTATGACTATTAAAATAATAAAATTCCCATATCCACCTCACCCGCCTTTTATATAGAGTGCACCTCATTTGCTAATTCCTTTATATTAAAAGGTGGATTTATCAAGCCCAAAATATTCTCCCTTTATTCCAAATCCTAATGTTCATATTTCTAGTCTCATTAGACTAAGGAATGTATGGAATAACGAATTAGATTTAACACTAGCTAGGGATTTCCACTCTTTTCTTTCATAAACTAAAATTATTCACTAGAATCAAGTTCCTAGCAGAATAATTTTGGGATGAAAATTTCTCCTTCTTCATCCAAATTAATTTTGCGAACTATATATCATAGTCATCCACCACTTGAAACATAATTACTAACTTACGAGAAAGGTGACCTCAAAATGACAAGTCCAGCTCTCAAAACCTGTATTTCTGTGTAAAACGACAAAATAAATCCTCAAATCAAAAGCTAGTGTTACTGGTAGCACCTTATTTCTTGAAGGAGATAAAATTGCAACATTTTTCAACCATGGAATTGAAAATCCATATTAGTGCCAAATAAAAAAACCTTAAAATCAATTCTTAAAACAAAAAGTAGTGATATCAGTAATACACCTTTTTTTTAATAGAGAAAATTGTAACTTATTTGAAACCATGAGTTCATCAAGTGGTATTGTTACAATAATTTTTTTATAAAGCAACCCTACAATTTAAAGTGGTACTACTAGTAAAATTGCAACATTTTAAAACCATGGCATTAATAACTTATACCATTGTAGTAAAAATTGTCTCAAGAAGAAGCCAAGCTTTGATTTGGTATTATCATAATATGTCATGTCTCCTCTATCACACACTAAGGCCACTTGGGAATTATATATTTATTTTTTGAACAAACCCATTTTAAATATATATTTGTTTTGGGAATTATATATTTATTTTTTTGTTACTTTATAAGTACGTGGAATTTGATCTCACTTTTGAGATCATTCATAGGATCGGTCTCTTCTTGATTACTATTTTAGCATCCAAATTTTCAATCTCATTAAAAAAAATCCATGAGATCATTATCATTTGTTGGCGTTGGCTTTAATATTCCATTGGTTCATTTCTCCTGCAATAAATCCGATGGGTCACTCCAATAGAGCCAGTTGCGGAAATTGATCCAGTTGCTGAGATTCACTCCTAGAGTAAAAGAAAGCTGGATCTCAACAAAGCTGGATCTCAACATTCACTCTGAAATGATGAAGATTCAGTTTCCAAGAGTCACTACAGTGATGAAATATTCGACATTGATGAAGAACAAACTCAAATGTCTGAGTCCAGGAGAGGCTACCGGAAATGGTACCTAATGGGTATAGTGATATGGGGTAGTGGAGTGTAAAGAAACAATTATGCTATGGTGAAAAAACACAAAGAATATGGATCCCCGAGAAGAATGGATTAATTACATTAAAGGGGATCTTGATGTTCATCCCAGATTGTCGTCCCATGTGTCAATATTTGAAGTTCACATGTTCCTCAAAGACATAAAAAGGGAAGCATATGTCCCTTAACGAGTTTCCTTGTGTCTGCTTCATTCACGCAGAGTAGAGCTTCCTCCAATGAGCTCTCACAAAGGAAGAGCCCTGCATAGAATGATGGATAGGTTTAATATAACCATGAACCTCCATAGTGATTCAAATGATATGGTTTTCACATATAATGGAATGAAGGTAATTAATATATGTGTGAGAAATAATTATAATAATAATAAGAAAAATAATAGATTTAACTTCAAAACATATTTAAACAATTACAATAATACATTTAAAAAAATCGATATCATATTAATTAAATAATAATTTAATTTATTATAATCTTTGGTCATATAATATATTGTTAAGGAAGTCTTTGCAACATTATCTTTTCAAACCTTAAATTAGCCCTATGTCACATTGGTGGCCACGTTCGTATGTCTAGAGGTTATAACGGTATAAGTAAGAATCAACCTCATCCATGCTAGTATCAACTAAGCTAAATTGTTGATTATGATAGTTCACCAAAAAAAATCTAACTTATTATAATGCATGTTTAAAATTTTAACTTTTACATTTACACATTGCATTAATTTTACTAAAAGTTTATGTATATATATATATATATATTATATATATATATATATATATAAATAATATATATATATATATATAATATATAAAATCAAAAATAAAATCATTGGTTTTTCTAATCATTAGGCCCCTACTGGTTTGAGACAAAAAGTTGAAAACCCAAGTTTTTTGACCTATGTTCCATTCATGAACAAAATTGAATAAATAAAGAGCTTGTTAAAATAATATGCAGACTACAACTAGTAAAGATTCCTTACAACATACAATTTGAATCCACCCACACAAAATCCTAGTTGGGAAACAACTTCTTGAGAATATCTAGAACCAAATTCCCTTCGCAAATTTTCGGTGTACAATAAAAGATTAGGCAATTCTAAATATACTAATCTAAGAAGTGTTAATATTTTACCAGGGTTTCTCAAACCCCTCAAGGAGAGGAGATTTATTTACAAAACCTAACAAAGCCCTCATTTCCTATAGGAGCATAATTTACATTATTTTTTTACCTTATAACTCCTCCACCATTGCTTTTTTTGTGCATGTAATATGTAAAGATTTCTACTTGAGGCCAAATTTCCCCTTCCCTTCTTGTTTCCAAACCTAAGTTTCCAACCAAAGTAGATCCAACATCCACTAGTGGTCCTTTGGTTGGAGCTACTATTAATTTCTAGAACTTCCTTCCCTAGTCAAAGTGGTTTAGGAACATAACTGAGATTCCCCTCCCCTTTCTAATAGTTGATAAAAAGGAGATTTCAAGTCCCTAAGGGAAGAGATATTTAAAATGGGTTTTCAAGATGCTAAATCTACTTGGGTATTTATAAACACTTAAAAGTCTAAAAGGTTAGTCAAACCATCTTCTTACTACACATTACATAACCTAAAACCCCTCAAGTCTAGAAAATTACTAATGAATATGGAAACTATTTAAGTTTTACCATGAGATGGAGCCAAGGTAGAAACTGGGTCCTTGATGACTTCCCTTCCTATTGTAGTGAAAATAATAGGATCCATAACTACCTAAGATTCATTTGAGGTTATTTTCTGATCCACTATCACATATGATTACATATTTCATTCCCACTCCCTTTCTTACGACTATTTAAATAAGAAAATTCCCCTATCCACCTCACCCACCTTTTATATAGAGTGTACCTCATTTGCAAATTCCTTTATAGTAAAAGATGGATCTATCAAGCCCAAGATATTTTCGCTTTGCTCCAAATCCTTATGTTCATATTTCTAGTGTCATTAGACTAGGGATTGTATGAAATAATGAATTATATTTAATGCTAGCTAGGGCTTTCCACTCTTTTTTTTCATAAACTAAAATTATTCGCCGAAATCAAGTTCCTAGAAAAATAATTTTGGGATGACAATTTCTCCTTCTTCATTCAAATTAGCTTTGCAAACTATATATCATAGTCATCTACTACTCAAAATATAATTACTAACTTACGAGAAATGTGACCTCAAAATGAGAACTCCATCTCTCAAAACTCGTATTTATATGTAAAACAACAATATAAATCCTCTGATATAAAAAATTAGTGTTACTGGTAGCACCTTATTTCTTGAAGGAGATTATCTTGCAACATTTTTCAACCATGGACATGAAAACCCATATTAGTTCCAATTAAAAAAACCTTAAAATCAATTCTTGAAACAAAAAGTATTGTTATCAATAATACACCTTTTTTAGGGGGGAAATTATAACTTATTTGAAACCATGGTTTCATCAAGTGGTATTGTTATAATAATTTTTTTATAAAGAAACCCTAAAATATAAATTGGTACTACTAGTGAAATTGCAACATTTTAAAACCATGGCATTAATAACTTATACCATTGTAATAAAAATAGTCTCAATAGGAAGCCAAGATTTTCTTTGGTATTATCCTAATATGTCATGCCTCCTCTATCACACACTAAGGCCCCTTGCGAATTAGATATTTCTTTTTTGAATAAACCCATCTAATCAAAAATACTTTTCTATTTAGTTGAATGGACTTTATTTTTTCATTACACCTTTGACCTAATTTCATCTTCCACAAACTTTATAAGTCCACGGAACTTGATCTCATTTTTGAGATCATTCACAGGACCGGTCTCTTCTTGATTACTATTTTAGCATCCAAATTGTCAATCTCATTAAAAAAATACATGAGATCATTGTCATTTGCTGGCGTTGGCTTTAATATTCCATTGGTTCATTTCTCCTCCAATAAATCCAATGTGTCATTCCAATGTTCATCTCTTCCTAGCTTAATTTGAGAAATTGTGGCATGGAGGCAATATCTACAAAAAGCTACATAAAAGAAATTTTATTATTAAAAAGCAAACACATAGTGCCTAGATTAGGGAGTTGGGATATATAGATTTTTCAACTCGACACCACCTCTTCTTTATTCGCAAAGCATGAATAGCACTATCTAATATGAAAGTAGATGGTTCATATTTCATAACCTCGATGCTAATTTTTTTAACATAATTAATTTATTCTTAAAAGTATCATATTCATGTTTGCCATAAATGTAATATTTCAATCATCATTAAGTAAAATTGTTTTATATCAACTTTATGAAAAGAGAGATAACGTAATTGAAAGAAAAAAATTTCTTATTCGTTGATAGGTGTTTTCCCCTTCAATGCTTAAGATAATTTTTTGTAGATAATATTTCCATGTGGACCATAAATAATATCTCTCTATGTGTGTGTGTGTGTGTGTGTGTGTGTGTGTGTGTGTGTGCGTGTGCGTGTGCACGAGTGTGTGTGTCCATTCACATGTGTGTGTGTGTGTGTGTGCGCGTGCGCGCAAGTGCGCATGCATGTGTCCATGTGTGTTTGTTAAGTAATGCAAGTCCTTATATCATTGACAAGTATAACTGATGGCTTTAGTGGCTATGACCCATGGGAATATGAGTTGTCAAAATCACCTAGGGATTTCACCCATCCTAGGCCACACCACCCCTTAACATGGCTAGATTTTTTCCCATAATGTTTCAAATCGACAACCTTTTCACCATGGAGTACCTTAATGAAATCCTCCCCATGCAGGTTCAATTCCTTCAAGGACATGATGGACATTGACTATTGACAGTATACATATATTCCACATATGGAACATACAAGTAAATGATTTCTTATTGTATCAAAAGATGCATAATGTTTTTCAATAAGAAAATCTTTACTTGCAAAAGATCATTTCTATAGCAACACTCACATACACACTGGTTTAATTCCTGCAAGGACATGATGGAATATGACTATTGACAATTTATATGTATTCCTCATATGGAATATACAAGTAAATGATGTCTTATTGTATCAAAAGATGTGTAAATTTTTTCAATAAATAAAATTTTACTTTAAAAATATCATTTCTATAGCCACACAGACACACACAATTCCACCTCTATGTCATAATAGGAGGGAGATGTGTGATTCTATTATTGCTTAATATGGATTTGAGATATGTCATTTAAAAAAATATTAATAAGAAAAACATATTTCAATGTTGGTCATATATAAAATATTGAGTATATATAGAGAGGGATTTTTCACACCAACAACTTTATTAACCTTTTAAGTTATCAAAATTATGGTAATATTGGAAAACTTCCATTAATGTTTTTCATATTATAAAGTAATAAAGAATTCCTAGTTATCTCTTACCCTTTTAAGATCCGATAGACCATATTTAGACTCAATTAATGTTAGTTAACATCATTATAAAGTTAAAAAAATATATATCCCTATAAGGGGTATTTTATAGCCCAAAATGAATGAAATGTGTGACACTGTCCATGATCAACATGGAGATGATATGTTAAATTTAATAAAAAATATTTTAGTTTCCATCATAAATCAAATATTTCAATGTCCATGTTAACTATAATAATTTTACATCAACATTTTATATATAAAAATATAAAGTACTTGAAAGTAAAATATTTGTTATTTCACCGATAGTTGTTTTCTACATGTTAATATCTTGGAGATGCAAATTTTTTTGGTGCTTGACATGGAGTTAACACTTAAAATTTAAAATTGTCAGAAATAGGAAAATATATCAATGTTGGCCTTAAATAAAATATTCCTCTTGAAGCATGATAGATTAGGAGTTAGATGAATCTACTGTTGGCATTATGGCTAATGTGTTTCCCTTCATGACAACCTACTTGATAGAGATGGCAACATTATGGTAACATGATGATTATGTAGAGTGGTACAGATGCTATAGATGAAATGAATAGAGGAATATCAGTTTAGAGACAGAGAAATAATGAAAGTTAAGTTTAGGAAATTATACGTGGGTTTTGTGAAGCAAGATCGCATACATACACACGTATGGTGAAGAGAATCCACGTACATAATCTGCACCATGTTATTATCAATATTAGGAGTCTTTACCATGGTATTGGCTCATCATAATGAGTGCAAGAATGGTTCTTTGATCTCGTCTAAGAATACTAATGTCATTACTAAAGGATTTGCCTAAGGTATTGGCTAAGGAAAAAGATATATAAGGAGACGAAGATAGTTGTGTTAGGTGGGCATGTGATGAATTGTGTATGGATGATTTGATCTGGAACAGGTGTGCACAAAGGAGCAAGGTGAAGACATAGATCTAAACGATCTAAAGTATGGTCTCATATGTGCTTGTTTGATTTTCTTGTTGAAAATATCTAATATTAATAAATTAATGGTGATAATGATACTTTGACATGAATATGTGACATTAAAGGTTGCAAAGTATGTGATAGGGTCGTAGCAAATGAATTATTCGATGATTACATATATGTACACTAGTTTTCCTTTTAGAGGCCGTGTACATACACAAATATTCTTCTGGGTAGTCATGTATACATTCTATGAAAGCTCAAAATATGTACGCATGTGTCACATATGAGAAGTGCGCACATACAGGGATGTATTTTGTAAAAGTCGTGTATACATGCTAGGGTTTTGCAGTATGAACTACTCATGATGTTTGATGAGTTTTGTTCATGAAAAATTTCTTTGTGCCATTTCTATTATCCAACTTGAGCGGATAATTGAAGAAAGGGATGAATGGAAGAATGATGAAGAGTTGTAGTCACTCACTCAAAATTTGTTGCAAGATTTGAGTAGATCTAATACATTTAGCTGGAGAAATGACTCACTATGGTGCAAATATCGATTATATCTTTGTAAGAATTACCAACTCAAACAAAATATTCTTTTGGAATTGCACACCTCTCCCTTAGGAGGGCACTCAGGATATTTAAAAACTGACCATGGGGTCAAGAAGCAATGTTTTTGGGACGACCTTAAATTTGATATTCAGAGGTTTGTGGCAGAATGTTTGGTTTGCCAAAAAAATAAAGTTGAGACAATTAAGACCTCAGGCCTATTACAAACTTTAGCCATTCCAAGTCAGCATTGGGAGGATGTCCCAATGGATTTTATCACATGTTTACCCAAGTATGAAGGAAAGAGTGCCATCATGGTGGTAGTTGATATACTTATGAAGTATGCACACTTTTATGAATTATCTCACCCTTATAAAGATAGTACAATTTCTACTACATTTATGGAAACAATTCAAAATCTTCATGGAAATCAAAATATTAGAGAGCATCGGATGTGACCTTTGAGTGATGATATACCAAATTCCGATGACGAGGCAGGCGGACCTTGACAAGAAAAAATGTGCAGAACTAGGGTTTGTAGTAGGATTTTGGTGTTGGGCACCATGGAGGGGTGAGAAGGGGGGAGTTCTACTCCATCCTACAGTCATGTAGTCTCTAATCATTTCAAGAAGCCCATGGAAGTGGAAATTGGGTGTACAAAAAGAGGAAAACAAGAAAATAGCAGAGCATAGAGGCTGGGAGAAATGCAGGAGGAAGTCAGAAGAGCGAAACATGGAGGAGTAGATAGTCAAAAATCTGACTCCAGAATTCAAACAGGACCATGTAAACCAAGGGCATCCATCACACCCCGAGTGGTGTTAACTGATCTAGCACTACAAGTGCAGAAGGAGCACATAGTGAGTTATGCAGTGATATGAAAATTCATGGGGTTATGGCCAACGGAGAAGGCCCTACACACATGGATAAAGAACCATTGGAAACCTAAGGGAGATATAGATCTACACCTTGGATCCAAGGGTTTCTTCACACTTGTGTTTACAAACCTAGAGGATAAGGACAAGATGTTTAAAGGAGGACCTTACTTTTATGCGGCTGTAGGTCTTTATATGCGACCATGGGTGATGAACTTCATCTCGGAGTGAGAAATATTTACATCGGTGCCGGTATGGATAATAATTTATTCCCTACCTCTATATTATTGGCTTCCAAAATCATTAAAAGCCACAGGTAATAAACTAGGGCACTTCATAAAAATATGAGAGGCCACACTGCACGGAAAATATACCTCCTTTGTCAAAATATGTGTGGAAATGGACCTTTCTAGGGCTTTGCGGGATGAAATGATTCTAGAAGTTTATGATGAAGATTGGGTGTAGGTGGTGGACTACAAGCATATAACCTCCAGATGTTGCAAATGCCATGAACACGGGCACCTCTTCAGAGACTGCCCTTTAAATAAAATGGAGAGCAGTATCAAAGCAACCTTAGGTAAAGAGACTGAAAGCTTTACCAAAGTGGGAGGCAAAGGAAAAGGAGGGAGAAAGAACAAAAAAGAAATCTATGAGGAAAAGCAACATAGTTATAATAGGTTCAAGATATTAGAAGAAGAAGAGGGGAATGAAATAGCAAAGCAAGTAGGAGAGAGAATTTTTGGAGAATGGAAAATCACACAGAGTTTTTGAGAGATGAAGAGTCTGACCCTAATGGAGGTCCGTAGAGGAGGGAGCTCCACTCCCTCCTACAAAGATGATGTGGCCAGTAGAGGCAAGTCACATCTGGGTAATGTCAGAGGTTTAGTGGAGGAAGAAAGTAGAAATAAGGAAAAGGAGACAGATGGGGAAGAGTCCAAGGAAAAGAGCAACACAAAGGACAACGAGGAAGAAGACAAAAACTAGGAAAAAAAAGGAAGAAAAACAAAAGGGACTGTGTAGACCGAGAACAAAAATCACTCCAAGAGTAGTTTTAAATAATCCGGCACTGCAGGAGCACAGGGAACATATGGATACTTACGCCATCATATGCAAATTCATGGGATTATGGCCTACTGAAAAGGCTTTGCAGACATGGATCAAATATAACTGGAAACCTAAGGGAAGTATCTATCTGCATCTTGGGTCAAAGGGTTTCTTCACAGTGGTGTCTACAAACATCGAAGACAAAGATAGAATATTCGAAGGAGGACCCTACTTTTTTGCAGCAGTGGGCCTCTATATGCGGCCTTGGGTCATGAACTTTGTTCCAAAGCAGGAAACTTTCACTTCAGTTCCTGTCTGGGTAAGGTTTTTTTCTCTACCTATGGATTATTGGCAAAATGAATCACTTGTGGCTATAGGCAACAAACTAGGTCGTTTTTTCAAAGCCTCGGATGCCACCAGATGGGGTAAATATACTTCCTATGCAAGGATTTGTGTGGAGATGGATCTTTTAGGAGCTCTTCTAGACGAAGTTATCTTGGAAGTTTTAGATGAGGAATGGGTGCAAATGGTGGACTATGAGCATATTCCATTTAGATGTTGTAAATGCCACGAACATGGACACTTGATCAGAGACTGCCCTCTCAGTAAAGCAGAAGACAAAAGTAAACTAAAAGCAAAGAAGGACACGGAAAACTTTCAGAAAGTAGTAAGCAGAGGAAAAGGAAGTAAAAACGAACCAAAGTAACAACATAATGAGGGGCAAAAGGCCAGTCAGAATAAATTCCAAGCTCAGGTAGAGATTGAAGATATGCAAAATGAAGACCAATCTATGGAGGAAGACCCTAAAGAAAAGGAGAAGGGGGAAAAATACACTCCAACGCAAAATACTAATGATAAGGAAGAAACCATGATGAATGAAACATAGCTAGAGATGGACCAAGAAATGACCAGAGTGAAACAGATTTGGAGGATCATGAACTTCAAGAAATTCTAGATAAAGAACACCTAGATCTGGAAGGATTTCTGCATCAAGGAACCACGACGGGGATAGATTCATTACCTCAAGATGAAAGCAATATAATACAACAGTTGTTTTTGTGGAAAACTTGGGAAAAGGGGTCAGTTAAAGGAAAAATCATCAATGTGCAGGAGTGCAGAGGTGTGAAAAGAATGAAATCAAATCCAGGATTAGCAACCAGAAATGCAGGCAAGAAAAGGGGTAGAAAAAAGCAGAAGGAGCTATTAATGGAGTGTGGAAAGCTAATGATAGACTCAGGTAAGATGAAAGACCTGACTAGTTACTCCTTCACAAACCTTAAATTATCAAGTTTACATCTTGGAATATAAGAGGTCTAGGTAGTAAAAGAAAGCAAAGAATACTCAGTTTTAGAATGAAACAAGATACGCCGAATATGATCCTCATTTAGGAAATGAAATGTTCCATCTACAAAATAAAATTAATCCATAGAAAATGGCTGCATAGATTTGAGTTTTTAGAAGTTAAAGCAGATAACACAGCTGGGGGCATTCTCACTCTCTAGAACCCCCAAAAAGTCAGAGTATTAGATGCAGAGGCATCCATAAACTACTTATCAGTAGTCACTCAACCAGTAGGGGTTTCTGAAACCTTCCTAGTCACTAATGTTTATGGTCCTCAAAGAATAGAGGATAAGCTCAGATTGCTGGAATCCCTCACTGATACCAGGGACAGACAGAGGGATTTTAATATGATCAAATCTCTTTCGGAAAAGAAAGGAGGAAATAGAGTGCTAAACAAAGACTCATTAGCATTTCAATCATTCACAAAGAACTTGAAATTGGTTGACTCAGACTCAGACAATGGATTTTTTACTTGGAACAACAAGAGAGGAGGGGAGGCTCAGGTGGCCTCTAGGTCAGGCAGGTTCATGATATCAGATGAACTTATGCTTATAAATAATGAAATTACAGAAAAAATTCTTCCCTTTGGATGCTCGGATCACTGCCCGATTCAATTGGAAATAAAGGGTTTGGATTCTCCAAGTAATAGACCCTTCAGACTCAAAAATATCTGGCTCTCCCACCCAGATTTCTTGAGTAATATCAAAAAATGATGGATTGAGGACTTGCATATCTAAGGATCTAAAATGTTTCTCCTGCATAAAAGACTAAAGCATATTAAGTTTAGACTCAAAGAATGGAACAAGAAGGATTTCGGTAACATTTTTGTGAACAAAAAATTAGTGGAAACACAAATTCAGGAACTCAACCAAGAGTTGATCCAAGATGGCCTTAACAAAGACAAAAATGAACAGGCTGACAAAGTTCACCATGAATGGGAAAACCTATGCAAACAAGAGGAAATATTCTAGAGACAAAAGTCCAGAGTGCAATGGCTCAAAGAAGGAGAGTGCAACATGAGATTTTTCCATAGATCCACTATGGCCAATAGAGCATTCAACGAAATCTTGGCAATAAAGGATAAGAAGGGAGAGACACTGAACACACATAAGGATATTGAAACGGTGCTTGTCCAACATTTTCGAGAAATTTCACGAGAAAACAATTCAGACAGGGAAAAATCAATAAAGGAAATCACAAGATATATCCCTATGCTGGTGTCTAGAGAGGACAATATTAACCTAAACAAACCAGTAACTGAAGAGGAGGTCAACAAGGTACTCAAAGAAATGCAGAATGGCAAAGCACCAAGTCTAGATGGTTTTAATGTGGATTTCTTCAAAGCTTGTTGGGATATAGTCAAACTGGATATTTTAAATGTTGTAGAGGATTCTAGGGGTAGTAAAACAATCATAAAAGCCCTCAATACCTCCTTCATCTCCCTGATACCCAAACAGGACTCTACTCAAATAGCAAATAAGTATAGACCCATAACTTTATGCAATGTAGTATACAAGATAATATCCAAAGTAGTGGTTAACAGACTCAAACCTCTCCTACCTATATTGGTGTCAGAGAAGCAATTTAGTTATGTGGAGGGCAGACAAATTTTGAACAACATTATTCAAGCCATAAGGCGGTTCACTCTCTCACAAGAAAAAAGCAAGCCGGGATGATCATGCAACTAGATATCGCCAAAGCTTATGACAAGGTCAATTGGGCTTACATAAAAAAGGTACTCACAACCTTTGGGTTTGATCACAATTGGGTCAAATGGGTAATGGCTCTGGCAACTACATCCAGCTTTTCTATATTGGTTAAGAGCTCTCCCTTTGAGATCTTCGTTCCTTCTAGAGGCCTTAGACAAGGGGACCCGCTCTCTCCCTTTCTCTTCATCCTTATGATGGAAGGACTTGGGAGGTTTATCAAGTAGGCCAAAGACCTGGGAAAAATTAAGGGTCTTCAAGTAACTGAGAATGGTCAGACACTTACACACCAACAATTTGTAGATGACACCATGTTGCAAGGAATCCCCACAGTCAAAGAAGCTTCCACCTACAATAAAATCCTCAATGTTTTTGCAATGGCAATAGGTATGGAAGTTAATCTTTCAAAATAAAAAAAAATTCTTCTTAAATACTAACATTTCTATTCAAAGAAATATCTCAAGGATCCTTGGCTTCCAAAGGGACTCCCTCACCTCAAAATATCTGGGAGTGCCTCTCACAGACAGACCAATGCTTAAAAGTATTTAGGAACCTATGCTAAATAAGTTGTAGGATAAAGTTAAAAAATGGACCTTTAGAGCCTTCAAATTGGCTGGCAGGCTTGTTCTGACAAAGGCAGTTCTACAATCCATCCCGGTTTTCATGTTATCAGCCCTTCTAGCTCCCAAACGAGTCTTAGAGAAGATCAGGAATATTCAAAGAGATTTCCTATGGGGTAAGGAGGAAACCAGGAAAAATGGGCCCTGGTTTCCTGGGACTAAATTTGGGGGTCTAGGCTTAGATGATCAAGATATTCTTAGTAAAGTGCTAGGGGCCAAGCTTTGGTGGTGATGGGTGCAAGAGCCAAAAGCCCATGGGGAAAGGATCTGGAAAGAAAAATATGCCAGCCTTAGCACACAAAGGATCTCATAAGAATGTCAGGAAACATAAAGGGCTCTCACATCTGGAACAGGGCTTGGAATAATAGAAGCATAGTGAAACAACACAGTTTCTGGGAAATCAGAGAAGGTGATCAAGTACTCTTTTGGGAGGACAAATGGCAACAAGAACCAGTGCTGTTAAAAGAGGACTTTTTAAGTCTAAAACAGGAAATAGATTCCCAAGGGTTAAACAAAGTAAAGAATTTCTAGGATATCTCACAGGTACAGGGAAGGTGGAGAAGTTGGATTAACATTGACCACAGAGATAACAGCCTCATAACAATAGAAGCAGAGGCACTGAGAAGCTTACTAAAACAAAGGATGATCTTGGTCACAGAGGGGCATGATCAATTGAGATGGGGTAACAACAACAAAGGTACCTTTAATCTCAAGGAGGCAAAGAATATTCTCCTTGGGCTAGAGTCCAGTGTTCTAGAAAAAACCTGGCAGCAACTCTGGATATACCAAGGATGGATGAAGATCAAGCTTTTTATGTGGCTGGTTCATCATAAGAAAATCTTGACTTGGGACAATATTAGAAAAACGGGTGTTTTGGGTCCTTCCAGATGTCAGCTTTATGAAGAGCAAGAGGAGACTATGGAGCACATTCTCAACTGCTACTCTTACACCACCTGTCTATGGGATTCTTTTTCCAACATTTTCCAACTAATAGACAGGGACAGAAGAAGTATCACTAATACCCTAAATAATTGGAGAAGGATATTTTCGGAGAATGAAGCTCTTAATTTGGCCTGAGCTTTCACTCTAGGATTCATTACCTGGAATGTGTGGAAAGAAAGAAACAAAAGAATCTTCAAGAATGAAAAATCCAACCCTCACAAGCTTTATGATTTGATTTTGAATCAGATCAGGGAAACAATCAGTACCACAGTGCGCAATATCCCAGAGAATTCTCTCTCAAAGATGGAGCTAAGAACTCTCAGGCTTTTGGGATTGCAAGATATCATTCCCCAAGGGCTTGGAAAAAAGGATATGGCCATGTATATAGAGAAATATTTCTGGCACCCTCATTTGAAACACTACTTGAAATTGAATATTGATGGCACCTTAAAAGGAAATCTGAGAATAGTTGGTTTTGGAGGAGTTTAAAGAAATGAAGAGGGTAGAATCATCTTAATCTTCCATAGCCATTTACATAAAGCCACCAATAACATGGTAGAATTAATGGCCCTGGAGCAATGCCTAGAGATTATGATTCCAAATCGCAGCCCAAATGTCATTATAGAAGCAGACTCCGAAATAACC
Organism: Pinus taeda; assembly: GCA_000404065.3. Classification (NCBI taxonomy): domain Eukaryota; kingdom Viridiplantae; phylum Streptophyta; class Pinopsida; order Pinales; family Pinaceae; genus Pinus; species Pinus taeda. The sequence continues at coordinate 97,157 of APFE030920287.1, read as the reverse complement.
ATCAACTCTGTAAAAATAATTAGTTTTGGTTTTAAACCAAAGAAAGTCTCAAATCATTGGAGACTAATTCAGGTACATCAACGGACTCAAGTACACCTTCAGGGGCTTTGTACTATTATTTTCAAGCATGTGCGTCGAAATGATAATAAGCTTGTGGACATTCTGGCCAGCCAAGGGGTGAACAATGCAGATTGCAGGATGTAGAAGAAGTGGCAAGAAATGCCCCAGAACCATTTAAAGGCACTCTGCAATAAACAAGTAGCAGAGGACATTGAAGTGGTCCGATATCGAGGGAAGGTGTCATGCAGGAATGAAGTTTCCCCAGCCAAAGCATCCTTTGCCTCTTAGTTTTGCTTTTCTCGCGAAGTTTCTCCTTTGGGCGCCCCTGATTCTCGGATGGATTCGAGTCGGAGCTTTTTGCTTCATCAGGGCAGTCTCGGATTCAAGGTCCATGCTAAGATTAGAAGCGGCAGGAGGTTCATTCATACAGTCACTAGAATTGTTTTCCTTACCGAGTTTGAGTGGAATACTGTGCCACGGTGGATTTTTGATGATCACATGAAGCTTGCATGGTAAGCAGTTTTACTTTTTCGGCCGCGATTGCATTGAGTATTCAACATGTGGCATAGGCTTGTTTTGTTTACCACGCTTCATCGTAGATTAATGTTCGGTTGTGTAGGGGGGAGAAATTTGGCTGCTGGCCGTTGGATCCAGGCACTTAGATCAACGGTTGGGAAAGAGAGGGTAGTTTGGTGGGGTCAGGAGGATATGCAAACCCTTTGGCATGGTTTTTGAGGCAGAGGATATACAATATCAACTCATAAGTTGGCCCCCACAGGTTGGGTTGACTTGAGGTCGATTGTGAGGTTTTTTGTGTTTAGTAAGGAACTGTTTGTCCAAAGGTCTTGGTTTTGGATGACTTATGTACACTATGTAACCATATTTTGATTTAATGATATAGAAGGTTTTTCTCTTGCTAAAACAAAAAGAAAAAAAGAAAGAGCAAAGCAAGTATTGAAGGACAATCTAGTAGAGAAGGAAAAGGATGACAACATGGAGGATAGACCTGACAAAAGACAACAAAAGGAGGATCAGTCCAGCACGATGGAACTTGATAATGACCACGAGATGACCCCAAGTGAAGTGGGAACGAAGGAGCATGAACTGCAGGACATACTGGAAAGGGAGCATCTCTATCTAGAAAAGTTCCTGGAGGAAGGATCTAACAGAGGAGTGGATTCACTACCTCAAGAGGAATTTAACAGAGTACAACAGCTCTTCCTCTAGAGAACCAGGCAAAGGGTTCTTGGGACAAAATAAACCATGATAGTTAGGATAACGGAGGGGTCAAAACTATGGAGGCAATAGAGGGACAAGCTCCCAAGAACCCAGGAAGGAAAAGAGAAAGAAAAAGACAAAATGAGCTACTAATTGAATGTGGAAAACTCATGATCAACTCAGGTAAGATGAAATACCTAAGTAGTTACTCATTTACAAATCTTTCTTAATGAAGCTTACAACATGGAATATTAGGGGTCTAGGAAGTAAAAGGAAAGAACGAAATCTCAGCAATAGAATGAAGGAAGATAAACCAGATTTGGTATTTATCTAGGAAACAAAATGTTCTATAGACAAAATAAGGGAGATACATAGAAAGTGGCTTATTAAGTATGAATATCTAGAAGTTAAAGCAGACAATGCAGCAGGAGGAATTCTTACATTGTGGAACCCTCAGAAACTTGGAATCCTAGATGTTGAAGCATCCAAGAAATAATCAGTGGTCATCCAACCTTTAAGGGACGAGGAAGTTTATCTGATGAAAAATGTCTATTTTCCACAAAAACTTGAAGATAAATCTAGGCTTCTAACCTCTTTGGAGGAGCTAAGAGAAAGACATTCAGGCATCCCATGGATTCTAGGAGGGGATTTTAATATGATCAAAACCCTCTCAGAAAAAAAAGGTGGGACTAGATCTCTAGGCAGAGATTCCATAGATTTTCATAACTTCATTACCAACATGAGGCTAGTAGATACAGAAACCTACAATGGTATCTTCACTTGGAATAATAAAAGGAGAGGGGCTTCTCAAGTGGCCTCTAAACTAGATAGATTCATTATCTCTGAGAACCTTATCTTCTGAGGCCTTGAATTATCAGCTATGATCCTCCCTTTTGGAGGCTCAGATCACTGACCTATTCAATTAGAAGTGTCTTTTATAGGAACCCCAAGAAATAGACCTTTCGGGTTTGAAAACATTTGGCTTACCCATCCTGACTTCAACAACAATATTGAAAAATAGTGGACAGAAGATTTGAATGTTCACGGTACTAAAATGTTCCTTCTATAGCAGAGGCTGAAACACATCAAACTCAGGCTTAAAGATTGGAATAAGAATGAGTTTGGAAATATATTCGAACCCAAAAAAGTAGTTGAGGGGAAGCTATAGGAAATTAACTAGGATCTCATCTCAAATAGATTCATCGAGGAGGGTAAGGAACAAGTTGACTCACTTCAATAGGACTGGAAAGGCTTATGTAAGGAAGAGGAAATCTTCTAGAAATAGAAATCGAGAGTTCAATGGTTAAAGGATGGAGACAGGAATACAAGGTTTTTTCACAAGTTCACCATGGATCATCGGCCTCATAACAAGATTTTAAAACTGAAAGATACACAAAGAAAATAGCTCAATACCCACAAAGAAATAGAATCTGCTCTGTTCAACATTTCCAAGGCATAGCAGAGGAGCCTATCATAGACAGATCACAATTCATTAATGACTTCACTAAGCACATTCCTAAGCTTGTGACAAGAGAAAATAATTATAATCTTAACAGGCGAGTGAATGAACAGGAGGTCAGCAAAGTCATCAAAGAGATGCAAAATGGGAAAGCTCCAGGCTCGGATGGTTTCAATGTTGACTTCTTCAAAGCATGGTGGAACATAGTCAAACAAGATATTCTAGAGGTGGTGGAGGACTCAAGGAAAAACAAAACTTTTTTGAAGGTGCTCAACACCTCTTTCATATCCTTGATTCCAAAGTCGGAAAATGCGATGACACTAGATAGATTTAGACCCATAGCATTATGCAATGTGGTGTACAAAATTATTTCCAATTGCAAACAGGCTTAAGCCCCTTCTTCAAAGTCTAGTGTCTGAGGATCAAACCGGATATGTGGAAGGTAGACAAATTCTAAACAATATCATTCAAGCTCACGAAGTGGTCCACTCACTGAAGAGCAATAAGCATACAAGTATGATCATACAACTTAATCTAGAAAAGGATTATGACAAGCTTAGTTGGGCATACATCACGGAAGTTCTAAAAGCATATGGCTTTGACCATAACTGGATAAGATGGGTAATGGCCCTTGTTACCACCTCAAGCTTTTCAATACTGCTGAATGGCTTACCATCCAAAACCTTTAAGCCTTCAAGAGGACTCAGACAAGGAGATCCGCTCTCACCCTTCCTCTTTATTCTCATGATGGAATGGCTAGGCAATGCGATCAAAGCTTCCAAAATAGAAGGAAAAATTCAGGGGCTCAAAATCACCCTGAATGGGGATGCTTTGACTCATCAACAATTTGTGGATGACACCATGCTGCAGGGTACACCTACGGTCAAAGAAGCTCATGCCTTCAAACAAATTCTGGAAGACTTTGCTATGGTTGTGTGTATTGAGGTAAGCCTTACCAAATCAGAGATTTTCTTTTTTAATACTGATATTACTATACAAAGAAACCTCACTAGAATTCTAGGATTTCAAAGAGAAATGCTACCCTCCAAATATTTGGGAGTACCTCTAATGAACAAGCCTCTAAGCAAGATAGTTTAGGATCCTGTTATTAATATACTCCAGGACAGAATCCTGAAATGGACAAATAAGTCTTCGAATTTGGTAGGAAGACTAGTGCTTACAAAATCCATCCTACAAACTGTTCCTATTTTCATGTTTTCAGCACTCCCAAATCCTAAAGAAGTTATGCAACACATTAGAAATATTCAAAGAGATTTTCTTTGGGGCAAAGGGGAAGAGAAAAAGAAATGGGATTTGGTAGCTTGGGAGAAGATCTATAAACCTAAGACACATGGAGGTTTGGGACTTGATGACCCTGAAACCTTAAACAAAGTTTTGGGGGCAAAACTATGGTGGAGATGGTTAAAGGAATCAGATGCCCCTTGGGCCAAGCTATGGAAACAGAAATATGCAAACAATTGGCAAGAAAGGGATCACATCAGAATGTCTGGAATAATGAAAGGCTCCCACATCTGGAACAAATCTTGGGAGAATAGAGATATTATTCAAAAACAAAGATTTTGGGAAATCAGAGATGGAAACCTTTCTTGGTTTTGGGAAGAAAATGTTGAGAGAAGATTTTGACAATCTTAAGAAGGATACCGATGACAAAGGGTTACACAGGGTAAATGACTTCTGGGCGCACGATTGAAATGAAGGAAAATGGAGAGTATGGAAGAACCTAATTTAAAGTGAGGACTCTCCGTTGAAGGCCCAGACAGAAGCTCTCACAGTTATCTAGGAATAGAGAAAGATTTTGATTTCAACATCTTCAGACCAACTGAGATGGGGAAAAAACAATTAAGGTAACTTTAACCTTAAAGAGGCCAAGCAAATAGCCCTTGGGCTTGACTTTCCAAACCTTGACACGGTATGGAAGGACCTATGGCAGAATCAAAACTGGATGAAAATAAAATTGTTCATGTGGTTGGTGCAACATAAAAAAATTCTAACTTGGGAAAACCTGTGGAAGAGAGGTGTAATTGGTCCATCAAGATGTCAGCTTTGCAAATTACAAGAAGAAACTACAGAACACTTTCTCAACCTCTACCCATTCACCTCCACCTTGTGGAATTGGGCGGCTTCAATCTTCAAAGATTCTAACAAGGACATTGGCAGCATCAAAAACACGTTGATGAATTGGAGGAGAAATTTCTCTGCAAATGAAATAATAAACAAAGCTTGGGAGCTGGTTCCTAGCTTTCTAATTTGGGATGTTTGGAAAGAACACAACAATAGAATCTTCAAGAACAGGAATGGTTCTACCCAGAGCATTATGGATCAGATCATAGGATAGGTCTAAGAGACTGTAGGAAGCCTTTTTAAATCCCCCCCTGATAACCAACCTCATTATCATAATATGCAAATACTTATGCATTTGGGCCTTCAGGGGTTCTTCCCCCACAGAATAATCAAGAATGTAAGTCATAGAACAAATGATAAGGATTTCTGGCAACCCCCCCACATGGGTTTATGAAGTGCAATATAGATGCGGCCTCAGAAGGAAACCCTGACATTACTGGTTATGGAGGAGTAATAAGAGATGACAAGGGTTTAATAGAAATCATCTTTCACAGTCATTTGGGTAAAGCTAGTAATAATATGGTAGAGCTCATGGCCCTTGAGAAATGCCTAGAAATCTTAAGGGACTCAAACTTACATAATACCATAATTGAAGTTGATTCTGAACTGATAATCAATTCAGTCAAGAAAATATGCAATGGCTCAGTGCCAGAAAAAGTGTCAAAACACTAGAGATTATTGCAAGTATATCAACCTATTCAATCCCACCTACGCACCATGAGAGCCCTCAATTTCATTCATGTGCGAGGAACAACCAACAGGTTAGCGGATATTATGGCTAATGAAGGCATTCTCTATGCCAAAAGCAATAAAATATATGAATGGTTAGAGACTCCTCAAGGTCGATTGTGGGATGAGTGAGACAAACAGGAAGCCTTAGACAGGGAGATCTTCTAGAACAGAGGAAATAAGCAGGATGAAGTATGAGTAGGGAATTCTTCAAGAACATAGGACTTTTGGTCGACATGAGGAAGAAGTATGAGTAGGAGGTCAAGGACGGATCCAAAGTTTTACTCTGGTTATTGGGCAAGGAATTGGACACGGAACTCTACATTCCTAGGTTTCTCGTGTGGGAAACTAATTATAGAACAAGTCTTTAAAGGTAATAGAAAAAAATCCAATGTAGCCTTTTAATGTTTGGTGTCGAGAGATTCATTAAAGAGTGGGCAGGTTAGTGAAATTGCAGAAATACAATGTATTTCGTGCGGCAAACAGCTAGTTGGTTAACCTTCCAAATAGACCCGAAATGAGATTAGGTGATGTCTCTATCAGGGTTTGGGTCCGAAGGTACAGTTAAGTTCTGCAATTGTTAGAAAGGCCTTTTGAGATCACATGCATCTGGTGAATTTGGGGTGGCTAAACTACCCAGAGGTTATCTTCCCACTCAGACCCGAAATGGTTTCTAATGGTAGTTAAATTTTCTTTTCAGGTCCATTTTTGTTGTTAAAGTATGAGCTTGAAGGAAACCCGAAATAACACAAGGACCATTAGATCTTCGGGGCTTGACCGAACGGTCATGTTGTTTGGTGGGTCTTTGGTGGTTATGTGGAAAGGTGGTTTCGGCCCGATTCTCGGTTTGTGGACCCACAGACTGAGGCTTTGTGAGGCTTGGCTTTTGCTTGGGCAACTGCTCCTCATTATGTACATTATGTAACTTTTCTTTTAATTGGAATAGAAGGACCTATGATTACTTTAGAAAAAAAAAAAAAAGATTAGAGAGCGTGAGGGATCCCATTTTTGCAGGAAATTTTTGGACAAAATTATTTTCTTGTCTTGTTACTCAATTAGCTCACAACTCATCTTATCATACCGAATGTAAGGGGAAAACTGAGATAGTGAACAAATGTTTGGAAGGATATATTCGTTTCTTTGTATATGATAAACAAACACAATGGGTGAAGTGGTTACCTCTAATTAAATGGTGGTATAGCACTTCCTTCCATATTAGAACAAAAATGACCCCATTTAATGCACTTTATGGATATCATCCACCATCCATCACATCATATTTAAGAGAAAATTGTAAGGTTCAAGAAGTGTAATATTACATCGAACATCAACAAGAAGTTCTCCAACTCTTAAAGGATAACCTCACTCTAGTGCAGAATTGAATGAAACAAAAGGCATATCAACATTGCAGTGAAAGAAGTTTTGATCTAGGTGAGTCAGTATTTTTACGAATATAACCATACAAACAAATGTCTCTCAAGCAAGCTAAGAAGTAAAATAAATTATCACCCAAGTACTATGGTCCTTACAAGGTGTTGCAAAAGATTGGTAATATGGAATACAAATTAAAGTTGCCTGCCCCTTGCCGAGTACAACTAGTTTTCCATGTTTCATGCTTAAACAAGGTTATCGGTGGCAAGATTCTATTTCAAACAATGTTTCCAGAACCTGACGAAGAAGGAAAGATCACATTTGAGCCTGAGGCTTTCATTAAAACAAGAACCCGACAACTGAGAATTGATCAATTTTAGAGTATCTCATTAAGTGGAAGAACTTGCTGAAGATTCTACATGGGAGGATGATAATTTTATACAAAAGCATCCAGAACTACTCAAGCATTTAGGAAAACACTTTTTTGAAGGAGAGGGGCATGTTAGGTCCCTATAATGCTAGTGTAGCCCCCTTTTTTTTATTGTTATTCCCATGTAGCCCCCATATTGTTATTGTTGCACCTAATAGAAGCTGACTATTGTTATTTTTGTGCCCTTACATTATTATTGTTATGTAATATATGATTGTATTGTGACCCCTTAGACTCCTATATATACAAAGGAGGTCTCGTCATTTGTATCATCCAAGAATTATTCATTTATGTAATGTAAAGGAGGTTTCCCCCTCAAAGAGGATAATTTTTAAGTCATTGATCTATCCCTTTTGTGAGTTGGTTTCATAACACTTATCTAAGTGGATATTGGTGACCACTCACCTATTCCACTTGGACCCTCAACATTATATCTTTTCAGTTTCCTAATTTCTAGTACAACTACTATTTTAGGTAGTTTTTCATGTCTTGAAGTTTCAAAGTTGTTTTGAGGCCCTAAATATAGTTTTCTTGGAAAAAAAAAACCAATGGCTCACCATCAAAATTTGTATTGCTCAAATAAATATCTCTAATGAGGTATCATACATACCAAATGGATACTGTATGACAAGTTATGACCTTGGGAAGCTGATGTACTACCCTAATGGGGCCCACTCTTACTTTTGGTGCTTCATCTCTTAGGGTTAGGTTTTTGGATTTTTAGGGTTTTCCATTGTTCCTCAAAAATAAAAATGCCTTGCATGTGGCTGCCACATCACTTCTCAAAGATAAGTTATCATCTCTCGATATTTCATTTCCATTCTACGTGTAAACAATTCTTAGTGTTTTGTTATTAATGAATTGAAGTTTAGTTTTCGTTGTAGTTTTGTGTTTCTATTTTTAAATTTCTATTTCATTTTTGTTCCCACATAAATCTGGCTCAGTGGTATTAGAGCAGTCTTCTCTTTCTTTGATTTTTCGTGCATTTCCCCAACAAGGCCAAGGCATGAGTTATGACTTGAACTAGTTGAACCTTTGCAAGACCGGCCTCACTAACACTGACAGACTACCATGGTAGAAGAAAGGAAAGATGAGGGAGTAGGAAATCCTTTCAAATATTTCTCAAAGAAGTCATTGAGTGATAAAGGAATGAGATGATGGACAACGTTTCCTAGATCCTTCAGTGGGTATCCAGAAGCAAAGAATATTCATTTGGCAGCCACCTCGGAGACGTCAACCCCTTCAAGTTGCAATTTAACTGTGACATTCCCATATTTCAAGGCCATATAGATGTAGATATTATAGATAAGTGTTTAAATCTATTAAAAGTGTACTTTTCGGTCCATAATATTTTCAACAAGGAAAATATTACTAGTGAGAAACCTATTGTGAGTGGAGGGACGAGAAGGAACCCTCATTGTTTTTTAGCCACACCCACTTCTGATTCTTTCTGAGACACCATCAATGAACAATATTACCTTTTCAGGAACTATGAAGATAAGTGCATAAAACAGACCACATTGCAGCAGGGAAGGATGAAGACGTGCCAGAGTTCACAAATAGTTTTCATACCCTTCACATGAATTTCGGTATCAAGGATTCTAAGAAGCATCTGGTACTCAAGTACCATGGTTCTTTACAGAATTATATCCAAGATGATATGGAGTTACTGGAGCTATCCTCACTGAGCACAACATAGAAATATGCTATCAAGATCAAGCATAAATTTAAATTGAAGAAGCATGACTTTGGATCTGCGAAAAGGCATGGGAAATCCCCATCCAAATCACAAAAAAAAGAACAGAACCAAGGTGGGGCAACTCAGGACAACCCATCAAATCCACAAGAAAATAAATGCACCACGAAAACAGCGAAGGACATAAGAAAGTGGTGTGAGTTCCACAAGAGCCCTACTCACAACATAAATGAGTGTCACACCAAGGAGTCCCTAGTGGCTAAGCCAAAAGCCTATTAGTCAAATGCATGTTATGAATCTAAGTTAGAACCTGACAAGGGGAACGACACGGAGAAGAATATTATCGATATAGAGCCCAATGCCACCATTTCCACCACCAAGGTCTCGAAGATTGAGCATGAATATCCAAAGGAAGGGGAGTGTCCCTTCCACTCATAGATGTGGGTGAAGGGGTCTCCATTGGAGTTTGTTGTTGATAACAGGAGCCAAAAGAAACTAATCTCAACAAGGGTCATTAAGTGGTTAGGCCTACGAACCACATCACAGCCACAACCATTCAACATTGGGTGGGTCCACCAAGGACGAGATCCTTGCGTCACACAATAGTGTCACCTTTGTTACAACAAGAAACCCTTCAGATATGAGGTGATGTGTGATGTTCCTAATATTGAAGTTTGTGATGTATTTCTAGGCCAACCATACTTGTGGAAACTTCATGTTGTGTATGTTTCTAGCCTTTGCACTGTTATTATTAATTTTCACACTAATTTGTACACGATACTGTAGGTATCCCGGTTTACTACCATCTATTTGATCTCTGCTAACAAATGCAGTAAGATCATCTCCCAAACCGAGAAGTTTATTTTCTTTTTGATTCACTCTCAATGTAAGGGGAAGATTGTCACTACATCCATGGCCGATGGGAAGGGTTCCTCCATAGAATAGAAGCAGGTGGATAAAGTTATGGAAGAATACACATATATCTTCTCCTCACCCACAGTGGTACCTTTGCATTGTTAGGTCAAGTATTCGATCTATATGACCCCCTAAGCACCCTTACCCAATGGGTTGATATACTACTAGTCTATTATGGACAACAAAGAAACAAAACGACAAATCTATGTTTTCTTGTATAAAGGGAAAATCTGACCAATTTTCTCACCATGTGGGAGCTCGATTGTACTTATGCAGAAAAAGGATGGGACCTCGAGACTTTGCATTGATTATAAGGCACTAAATAAAATCACTGTCAGGAACAAGTATCCAATTGCATGGATCGATGACATTGTTGACCAGCTCAAGGGTTCTAAGTAATTCAACAAGATCGATTTGAAGTCTGGCTATCACCAGGTTCCAATAGAACCCACAGATGTTTGGAAGACTACCTTCGAATCCAAAGAAGTCCTTTTTGACTGGTTGGTAATGCCTTTCGAGCTAAAAAATTCCCCCACAACTTTTATGAGGCTGATGAATGACATCTTCTAGTCGTTAACCAACTCATTCATCGTTTTATATCTAGGAAACATCCTCATATTTAGAAAGAGTTGGGAAGAGCACTTGCAACACATTCCATAGGTCATTCAAACCCTGCCAATTTTTATCAGAGTTTTGTGTTAGGATTCTCTCATATCACTTAGTTATTGAGTCAAGTTACCAAGGGTGAAGCAAAAGCAATTTTTTTTTCTAGTCTAAGCTCCAACAGAAGGCATTCATTGATCTAATGCACCGCCTCTACTCTACACCACTACTCACATTGCCTAACCTGCAACAACCATTTGAAATTGAGACAAACACCTCTCATTATGCTATTGGTGATATTCTCACCCAACAAGGGCATATGGTGGGCTATCAGAGTGAGACAATTTCTGATATAATTCAAAAACACCTCACCTATGATAAAGAGATTTATTCCATCATGCACACGTGCCAACAATGGAAACATTACACTTTGGGGAAGGATATGGTCATCCACACATACCACTAACTTCTTTAATTCACACAAACACAAGGGAAGTTACATAACAATCACCATCAGAAGTGTTACAAATATCTAAAACAATTCCATTTGAAAATCAAATACAAGAAGGCCGACACCAATCACGTTGCAGATTGCCTCAATCGACACCAATGCAGCATTAACAATTTTTCTCAACTCTTGTCTCCACAAGACCTTTGGATGGCCACAACTATACAAAAATGATCCAAATTTTGGCACTACATATAAGATCCTAGTGGATGACAAGAAAGTACCAGACTATTACCTCTAGGATGAATTATTTTGCTACCCATGGAACCTTTGTGTTCCTTCAAGCGAGCATGCCAAGATAATTTGGGAAGCACACTACAATTGGGTCATAAGACACTTTGGTTTGGATAAAATTGTGGCAATAATGTAGAAGTATTTATATTAGCTAAAACTATGATAGGATGTTGCAAAATGTATAAGATCTTGCACTTCCTATGCCATTCCAAGACCACCATTAAGAATTAAGGCCCATACACTCCTCTTCCTACTCCTAGATAACCATGGGAATCCATTGCCATGGACTATATGGTTGGAATCCCTTCTACCAAGCATGGTAAGTATTGTGTATTTGTGTTCATTGATATTTTTTCTAAGATGGCAATATCAAAGGCCTACAAGAAGAGAATTACATTGGAAGACATTGCCAAACTCTTCTACGAACGAGTCTGTGTACATTTTGAAATTTCAAAGACTGTTATATCTTATTAGGATAGTCGGTTCCTAAGTGCATTCTAGTTGGGCCTTTGGTCTATGTTGAACACCAAGCTCACCAAATAGACTGCATTGGATCCAAAAATTAATGGTTAGATAGAGGTTGTCAACAGAATGACAATGCACATACTCCACTTGTACAACTCTAAGCACCCACAAACGTGGGATGAAAGTCTTGCCTATGTTTAGCACAACTATAACAGAGTTTTCCATAGTTATTTTGGCCATAACCCCTTCCAAGGGGGTCTAGTATTTCAACTGTTGTGCCTAATTGATGTTACCATGCCTCTTACGAGTACACTAACAGGGTTTTGACCTGTATAGTTCGAGGTTGATAAAGGTTCCAGGTTTATTAAATGCATCCAACACATCATTTAACAAGTTCATGATATCCTAGAGAAATCATATTTCAAGTCAAACAATGTCATGATCAACATCAAGTGCCTCACAAGTTTAAGGTGGGCGATAAGGTATGGTTGTGTCTAGAGAAGGCACACTCTGTCGGAGCCCATCAGAAGCTTCAACCACTTCGATATAGGTCTCACATTATCCCCAAGGCCATGGGTGAAATTTATTTCAAGCTAAGCATCCCTCCATTCCTTGGCATGCACCTAGTATTCAATGTCGACCACCTTTGACCATACTTTCCACCATTGTTGGATACATCAAACATCGCTGAGCAGATGAAACAAATAGAGCTCAATCTAGAGTACATTGAATAGGCCACAATTTATTGGATCATGGAAACACAAGCTAAAAGTACTGGAAAGTAGAGAAAAATATGATTAAACTCTATCTAGTTGTCAAAGTCAGCCAACTCCTGCACCAAGGTAAGTGGCTCACCAGGGACCAAGTTCAGTAGTATGTTTCTCATCTCATGGAGGCACTCAACACAATGGTGAGTATTGCTTCTTCAAGGGGGCTAAAATGATCTAGGTGGATATTGGTGGCCACTCCGCTATTCCACTTGGAACCCCAACATTATTTCCTTTAAGTTTCGTAATTTCTAGCAGAGCTACTATTTTTGGCAGTTTTTTGGGTCCTGAACTTCCACAGTTATTTTGAGGCCCTAAACGACATTTTTTGGGGAAATAAACAAACCCAAGGCCTATAATAGGGGTTTGCAATCAAAATTTTTAGTCCTTGGATAAATATTTCTAAATAGGTATCGTATGTGTCAAACAAAGATCGTATAAAAATTTACGACCCCAGGAAGTTAATGTACCAATTAATCCCAATGGGGCCGACATAATTTTGGCACTTTAGCTCCTAGGGTTAGGTTTTTGGATGTTTAGTGTTTTTCATTGCTCCTTAATAATAAAAAGGCCTCTGAGCCTCATTGTAACACAATTTAGAAGCATGTATCCACCACATCTCTTCTCAGATATAAGCTATGGTCACCCGAGGTAGTTTATTTCCATTCTGTATGCAAACAGTTCTCAGTGTTTTGTTATTAATAAATTTAAGTTTAGTTTTCATTTTAACTCCGTGTTTCTATTTTTAAATCTATATTTCATTTTCATTCGTACATAAATCTGGATCACTTTCTATCATTGTACTACTATTTGGCCCCTTTATGCCAACATATCTTGTATCATGTACTATTTTCCTGAGACCCACATTGTTGGTCACGCCATTATTCTTTGTACTAAGTTATCGTGATGGGTATGGAGACTTCAACAAGATGACTTCATTGAGGTCATCCACACAACATATAGTGGAGTCTTCTCTTTCACAGGTAGGTCTTGCCTCTTGTTATAAATGTAGTAAGAAAATGATCCAACTATTTCCATGGTTGTTTCTTCATAAAGGGTTCTCGAGCCAAGCGCTATTGTTTTCACGCACTATGTGGTAGAATGGCCAATGCGGCAAGCAAAATTATAGTTTATATCAATTGCGATCCGGTTGAATTCTAGGATGAAAGACCCTCCCAGACTTCCATGGATAGATCCACTCGCTTTCATTGAGGCATTAGCAACAAAATTCAAATGGGCGCCGAGACATAGAAAAATTAAAACCGCCTATTGTAGATTTTAAATTTTGAAAGTTTGAGCGGTAAACTGTAGTTTGAAATTTTTTAAATTTACCGCTTATAGGCGCATTGGTTGAGTTTGTTTACAACTGTAGATGTTAGACGTACACAAGATGGGGCAAGATTGGATACAAGGTAGGCCAAAAATAGAGACAAGGTGCATACGTCAAGGGATTATCGTAAACTATGCAGTTGTCGAAATATCAATGTTATGGATGTATTAACATCCATAGAAATGTCATATCAACATCCAAAATGTTTCATTATAGACTACTCCATTCTTTAATTTAAATGATATTTAGTGGTGGCCTTTAAGGTTCAATGAAACTTTTATCATATATATATATGTATATAGATAAACTTGTATACATGTTGCTTCTAAGTAGAGATTTGGCTGTCAATAAGTCACATAGTCATTGTTGCTTACTTTCCATATAATGCAAACTAAATCATTTATCAGCAATCAAGTAGTTGTTGGGTCTGTCATCTGTTTGATCATTATCAAAATGGAATATGTGAGGTGGGTTATGATTACGACCATATTCCTTCAATATCAAATTATTAATAATGTTTTTTGGGGCGACATAACGACCATAATTGATTAATTATAAAAAGGCCATATTCATGGAATTATTTATTTGTCAAATGGTGGGTCCTTAAGTTCATGGATGGGTGTCACCTTATTACAAAAATATTTTGTTTAGTGAGTGGTCTGCTTCATGATCTCGAATTTATCAATATAAATTTATTCCCTAAATAACTAACTAAATAATTAATATATATATATATATATACAAACATAGTTTAGGATATTGCCATTATTTAACTAAGCATGAAATAACACCTTCACATTTTTATTTTATATAGATTTTAAGGTTTGAGGTTGTATTATATCTAGAGACTAATGGAGAAAGATTGAGTAGATCCAAAAATAGTTTATAACCTATAATCTCATATTAAAGGAAATATTCCCTACCCTATCCTCCTTATTGAGGAAAGGATTTTCCCCATTGAAATAGTTGCTATGATTAAGTTTATTATGTATAAGGGGAAGTTATACAACACAGACACCAAGATGTTTTTTAAAATCACTTCTAACTCTAGCAAAAACCCCAATTCAACTCAAGCCAGGGTGGCATAAGGATGTCCGGTCTTGGTAGGATCATTGGGGAATTAAGGAAGAGATAATATTGCAGAGTTCAGATAATATTGAAAATATTATTACTTATAAATTTAAGAAGCTAGAGGGAAAAAAGAAACTATGATATTATAAGGAGGTGATCAACCTCAATCTCGAAAATTAAAATTATCTTTCTATCTTACCTAGTGTTACAAAGGAAATGAACATTGCCAAGATAAGGACTAATTGTCATGAGGTTCATAATGAAACTTGAGTTGGTTAATTCTAAAAATTCCATGGGATGAAAGAGTTTGTCACGTGTGTGACCCTAAGTGAGTTGAACAAAAGAAAACACTTTCTCTTAGGTTTTCCATGTTATACTCATATTTGATTTAATTTTATGACATGGGGACCCTTCTTTCACTTCTTTTTTAGCATAGAAATAAAGTGGTAAATAATTATTATTTATCTCTTACCTTCTTAAGGCCCTATAGACCCCATAGATCTTAGTAGATGTTAATCATCATCATCATTTAAAAAATATATATATATTACTATTTTTATGTTTTATTTTTTAGGTAATGTGAGTCTTGAGATGACTTACACACCTAACTTGTGGCTTAAGTAGTTGAGAATCAAGGGTATCTAAGGTGTCAAAATAACTTAGGGATTAGACATGCCCCACGCCACACCATCCCTTAACATGGCTACATTTTTTCCCATGAAGTTTCCAACTAGTGACCTTCGAACCATAGAGTTCCTTATAAGAACACCCTATCACCATCTATTTTATGCCCTATGGGTAAATTGAAAATTTATTATTATTTAAATTTATATATTTTGATTTAAATTGTATATTTAAATTTAATAAAACTTTTATTTAATATAAAAACAATTAATTCATATATATATATATATAAGTAGACACTGAATATAAAATTCTCATAGTTAATACAATTTAATCCTATTATAAATTATTTATCACAAAATATTAAATTAATCACATAATTTGATTTCACGTGGTTGGTTTCCTTCAATACATTTTACCAAGTACCTTTATATATATATAATAAATCTCACGTCAGCAAGGATGAAATCGGGGAAGTATGGATATTACGCATATGGGTAGTCACCGCACCCCTTACCTACTACTTATATCGGGGCAATAATCCCTACTGCCTTTACACTAGGATGGAGGGTTCGTCCTACCTCTTACATGTAGACATCAGTCGTCGGATTAATAAAATTTGTGTTCCATACTTTTTCCAGTTTTTTTTTCTCTTTCTGGTCCTTTTATTTTAGAGTTAGTTCCAATATAGTGCCATATATTGAGCCCCTCATTTCCAGGCATTTAAATAATCAAATTTTAGGATTTGCTTACAAATTGTATTTCTGGTTTGTAAAAAAAAAGGCGTTTTATAATTGTATTGTTCGATTTATTTTTTTAGTTGATAAACAAACTCTTGTTATATTATTATGAAAAAGCATAGCACACATTGATTTTCAGCAATTCTTCCTTTCTCATTCTACCCTGATTTATTGGCGAGGAGAGCCAGTATGTATTACATAATATTTTGCAATTGACCTTTATTTTTGGAGGGCTTCGAAGCCATACATGCCAAAAAACGAGAGAAATAAGCAAACAACTGGTCAACTACATATCAAGTTGGTGGGTGGGGAGCGTACATAGGATGAATTGTTAGTGGATCCTGCCTCTCATTCATATGGAAGTCAGTGTGTTCCAGGTGGGCCTCTATCTCATCCATGCGTTCATTAGTTCGCCCCTAAAATTTGCATATGTTATCCAATTGTTTCAAAATCTCATACTAACTAAACTGGATGTCATTCATGTAGGGCATTAGTTCATTTGTATCTTCATATACATGGTCTCAGAGGATGTCCATGTTGGCCTTGATTCCCCTCAATTGATTAGAAATTGAGTCTAGGGATGATTGTTGAACAGCATGACCAAGTGAGTGCGTTGGGTCTTGTGTAAGCTCCTCCTCCCTTTCCACACTATTAGAGTGCTCCTCGTCGTAGGATAATTCCCTGCGTGCACATGCCCCTAGATGTGCATGCTAGCCACCCCCTCCACAGTGTCTCCAACTTTTCCACAACATCCGTGCAAATAAGAAGGTCTCTTGGTGTAATGCCCTACTTGACCCTATCAAGCTAATTTTGATTAAGGTTTAATTAACATGCATATATTGACTTACAATTATTAAATAATATTGGTATAAACCTACACTTTTGAATATGTAATTTTATTTTACTAATATGACTTTTATTATTTGTTATTATTATGCTCCCAAGGTGTCTTCTCAAATCTTGTTTTGTGAAAGATATGGTCTTCTCCAATTTAATTTTAAATTAAATATTCATATTATATTCCCAATGTGTCTTCTCAAATCTACTTTTGGAAAAGATATGGCCTTCTCCAATTTAATTTTACATTAAATATCCATATTCTCTTCCCAAAGTGTCTTCTCAAATCTACTTTTGGAAACATTACGGTCTTCTCCAATTTTATTTTAAATTAAATATCCATATTCTATTCCCAAGGTGTTTTCTCAAATCTACTTTGGAAAAGATATGGTCTTCTCCAATTTAATTCTAAATTAAATATCCATATTGTATTATCGAGGTGTCTTTTCAAATCTATGTTGCATAAGATATGGTAATGAAAGTCAAGGATATTAAAATAAAAGGATGAGGGGGTAGTCATGACATTAATGATAGGTGGTTGAGCTTGATGGGAAGAAGAAACATAAAGGGGACGGAGGATGAGATGATGGGGGGAGGGGATCCTTGGTCTTTGTTTGGGCATTGGAGGATTTTATTTTGGGAGGAATGTGGAGAAAAATAAAAGAGATAATGAAGAGACAAATGAGAAAACTCAAAATTGGATCTATTGGAGAGTGTTAGTTTTAACTTTGACACACTACAACCAGTTGAACTTGGGCTTAGAGGGCTAGGGAACCTGTGAAGGTTCCCTAGGTTAGGAAATCATTTCTAGTTGGTTGGGAGGTAAATTCAGTCGGGCAGCCAAGAGTAGCATCCTAACAGAGTCGGGATCATCTCAACCAAACTACTGAAATATGTATTCTTCCATTTGTTGATTGCTTATGTAAATTTTTGCAATGAAATTTCTTACTTGTTTAATATGTTGTGAATAAATTTTACTTGTATATTATCATCAAATAAATGTTAAGCTATAAATAACCTATTTCCCTTCTTATTTTGTTTAAATTA
Organism: Pinus taeda; assembly: GCA_000404065.3. Lineage (NCBI taxonomy): Eukaryota > Viridiplantae > Streptophyta > Pinopsida > Pinales > Pinaceae > Pinus > Pinus taeda. Next base: position 78,911 of record APFE030920287.1, on the reverse strand, counting down.
AATGATAAACTTAGTTTGGTTAGAAGACCTAGGTTAGGTCCTCACATATGGTATTAGAGCCCAAATCAAAATCTGGACTTTGAAAACACCAACTAACACCACCTTAATATATATATATATATATATATATATATATATATTATAATATAATATATATATATATATTGCTTTTAACAAATAAATTTGAATCGCTAAGTTTTGGGTTTTCCTCTTAATTTATTTTTTATATGTAAATTATGAAACAAGTACACTAATATTGTTACAACCTAGTGGAAAAAGAGTGATGAGAGGATATTCCCCGGCCATCAAAGACAAAGAGGGAAAGCATATCAAATTTACACCTGATTAAGTCTATTTCAGTGTTAAAGATGGTAACTGTGGCAAACAAAAATTGAATGGAAATTTCCAACTTATTTAGTCTATATCATCCCAATATGACCATTTAAAGATAATCTGTCTACTGATAAATTCAGAACTTTCAAGGTCACCCTTTACAAGCCTTGTTTTCCTAAAATAAAATTGATGCCTTATGAAGCTAAAGTAATTATACGTCAATAGATCTGTCAAAATTGGAATACAATGTAAACCAACAAGTTTTAAGGAAAGCAGGTGGATAGAAAATTGATGCAAGAACAAGAAAACATCATTACAGAGGATTACATAAGGCCAAACTAATAAAAAAAAATGATTGAGAGAAACCAAAATCCATTTTAAAGGAAAATTAGATTTGCAGAACACTGGGCTAGGGATGCATGCTTGCTATAAACTCATGTCTAGGGAAACGGATGATGTATGTTCCTCTCCATTGTGAATATTGCAAAAGCCATCCCAACAGAAACAACACCCCATATTTTAAGTAATCTTAGGTAAGTTCCCTTTAGATTGAGTGATAATCTAGCATCAACTATAGGTTCTTTATTTGAACCCTTTATCTGCAAGGAAGGAATCGACAAATCTTATATATGATCCACTTCTATGAGAAGCTTATCATATTGATAAATCATTGCAGTTGCTTCAACGTATGTGACAACCTGGTACCGAAGGTTTAGAAGTCCAACTACATTCATCACACTCATGTCAAAGCCAAGTTTAAGTTGTACGATAAAATTCCTTCTTTGATTGGCTCTCATATTAACAATGAAAACTACCCCTCACACATTCTCACATGTATGCAATAATTTTCAGTAAGTTTCCCATTTGATCATAATTTAGACAGATGTAGATAAATACTAGTAAAATGTTGAACCGTGTTGCTCATCTTTTCTTTGCCTAAAACCATTATTATTTCCTGATATGAAACCTGTTTGTTACTTTTTAAGACAAAAAGTGAGCTTTCAGAAGAATGTATAGGATCAAAATCATTGTGAATTTTAATATGTGCATGTACAAGATGAGGCTCAATGTGTTGTTGAAACATTGGGAAAACTGTTGTCATGATCTCATTCTGGGCAATGGGACAAGAAACATGTTGAAGATAATGGAGAATATCCTAGAATAGGTAGAGTTGGTTCACGTAACCTCAGGATAGGAATTAGTTTCCATTTTTTAGGATGTTATTCTAACTTCCCTAAAACCATGTTTTCTATTTAATGCGTAATGTGCATGAACAATGTAGAGTGTTTTGCAGAGCCAAACTCTCCTAGTTCAGACTCCCTTTCACAGAGCTGACCAGTGGGTTTTATTTTCTTTAATACACACATTTCCATTTTTATCATGGTATGAGAGTGTCAGGGCTGAGGAACCTGTATACTGGCTGGTGGGTGGTTCTTTAAACCGAAATTATCATAGTTGTGAGGAGGATAACTGCAATCATTCCAAAATCATCGCTGGTTCTAAGTGTACCTCTGCGACGAGTGCACTGTAGCTCCTTCGCGCAAATTTTATTCCTTTTGTGTCGCAGGAAATACGTGTACAGTTGTGACGATGTCGTATAAAAGACGTGTACATATGCGATGATCGTGGAAGCCAACAACAAGGCTGTGGCTATGAGGGGAAGCCAATAACAAGGCTATGGATGCAAGGGGAAGCCAAGAATAAGGCTGTAGCTGTCAGAGAAGTTGTGTGTGGAAGCCATGAACAAGGCTGTAGCTGACAATAGAAGGTTGTCTAGAGGCTAAGAAGAAAGCCACAGTGATCTGCGTGTGTGCTGCGAGATCAAACAACATTGAAGAACAATGATCTGTCTCTGTCATAGATCTGGGGTAAATTTAACAACGTTTACCTGTCGATTTTTTTTTCTAAATTACCAAGATGAATAACAATATAATTGAAGCATGCATGAATGAGCATAACAAGCTTGACGGTTCCAATTATGAAAATTGGAAGTTCAAGATGCAGACTCTGCTAGAATCACAGAGTTCCTGGACAATTGTGAATGGGGATGAGCCGAAGCCCACTGTTGGATCAGCATCGATCCTAGAGTGGGAGAAAGAGGAAAGTAGATCAAGGAAATTGTTACAGATGTCAGTGAAAGACTGCATTATACCGAACATCAGAGAAGGTAAGTCAACTAATGAGATCTGGGAAATTCTGAAGGAATTGTACAAGATCAGGTACTCAAATCATCTTCTGTTCCTCAAGAGTAAGATCCTATCCATGAAGATGGAGGAGAATGAAACAATTGCTTCATTCATGGAAAGGATCAAGGATCTCAAAACCAAATTGTCAGACATTGGTCATACAGTTGACGATACAGATCTTGTAACCATTACAATGAATGGTGTCACTGATGACTATCAAATGTTCATCGCTGGGATAAATGCCAAAGACAAGATCCCACACTTTGAAGAGCTGAAAGGTATACTGATGTAGGAAGAAGAAATACGATCATCTCTGAAGCCCCAGATAGTTGATCTTGCATTGATGGCGATGAAGAACTTTTACAAAGGGAAAAGGGGTCCACAACAACAAAACAGAGCAAACTCACATAAAAGGCCAAATCTGACTCAAGGTATGCATCCGAATAAAAAATACTCTGAAACTAAATGTTTTTATTGTGGAAAATTGGGTCATATTGCCAGGGAGTGTAGGAAAAAGAAATATCATGAAGAGCAACAGAAGCCGAAAAGACATGCAGGTCATCTTGCGAATGGTGATCAGGTGCAGAATTTAAGATTATTCATGGCAGATCGTGATGAAAATGTTGATGCAGAAATCTGGTATGTAGACTCAGTAGTGTCAACACATATGATAGGGAATAAGCACTGGCTTGAGGATTTTAAAGAAATCAACGAAGGCACACATATTTACCTAGGTGATGGCAGAAGCCATCAAATCAAATGATTTGGGAAAGTTTTTGTTATTCTACCTGATGGTAATATCAAACAAATTTATAATGTTATGTATGTGCCTCATATAACAAAGAACTTGATTTCTATATCTATGATTACAGATCAAGATTTGAAAGTTGAACTTTTAAAATATAATTGCTACATTAAAGATCTGCTAGATGGCATGAAGACAATTGCTACAGGAATCCGAACAGGAGGACTGTACAAGTTGGATGTGAGACCTGCACCGGTTTGAGCATTGACAGTAGCGAGCCTGACTACATAAGAGCTTTGGCATTAGAGATTCGGCCACATCAACAACAATGATTTGTTGTTACTACAAAAGAAGGAAACGGTAAGATATCTTCCTATGCTAAAGTAAGTATATAATGACTGTGATGCATGTACATTAGGAAAAATACATAGAGAAGAATTCCCTACTCGAATAGAAAAGAAACTGAGGGATATACTTAAATTAGTGCACACAGACCTTTGTGGACCCATGCAGACAAAATCTTTAGGAGGTGCACTATATTTTCTACTGTTTATTGATGACTGTACGAAGTTTTCTTTGGTGTATTTCTTAAGTAAGAAGAGTCATACATTCGAATAATTTAAGCAGTTTAAAAATATGATTGAAAGACAAACAGGGAAACATATAAAAATTCTATGTTCTGATCAAGGGGGAGAATACAGGAAGGATGAGCTTATCAGATATTGTAAAGATCATGGAACTTTGCAGGAGTTCATAGTACCCCATACTCCACAGCAGAATGGAGTAACAGAAAGAAAAAACAGAACATTGGTGGAATTTGCTAGAAGTATGCTGAAAGGTAAGAATGTTTTGAATGGTTTTTGGGCTGAAGCAGTGACTACTGCAGTTTATTTAAAAAATAAGAGTCCTACAAAAAGTCTTCAGTGTAAAACTCCTTTTGAAGCATTATATGGATATAAGCCTGTAGTAATAAACTTAAGAATATTTGGATCTAAAGCATTTTCCCACATACCAAAGGAATATAGAAGAAAATTAGATTCAAAAGCCATCAGATATACTTTTATAGGGTATTGTTCGTCATATAAAGCATATAGATTATTTAATCTCTCTACTCATAAGATCTTTGTTAGTAGAGATGTTAAATTCCATGAGCATGACCATGAAGAACCGGATGAGCACTATGAGGAATGGGAAATTCCGTAGTTTGTGGAAGAAGAAGAAGCAGAAAGCAATCAACGTCAGTAGTAGACAAAGATAGAGGATGAACAGCAACAACAGCAGCAGCAGCAGCAACAACAACAACAACAACAACAACGACAACAACAACAATAGCAACAACAGTAGCAACAACAACAACAACAACAGCAGGAAGAAATAAATGATGATCGAATAAGACTTGAAACCACCACCCCACCACTCAGGAGATCAAGTAGGAAAGCTCAAATTCCTGCAAGATATAGGGAAAATGCTTTTATAGCTAGTATGATGAATGTGGTTGAACCGTCTAGTTAGAAAGAAGCAAATGATAGTGAATGGAAAACAACCATGGAATATGAATATGATTCAATAATCAGAAATAACACTTGGGAATTGGTTGAACTTCCTAGAGGAAAATAGACCATAGGTTGTAAATGGTTATAGAAACCGAAAATTAATGCAGATGGAACTATAGAAAAACTGAAAGCTAGGTTGGTTGCAAAGGGGTACTCACAAAAAGAAGGGATAGACTATGAAGAAACGTTCGCCCCTGTAGCTAAATTGAATACTATCAGAATGTTAATTGCTTTAGCTACTAAGAAACATTGGATGATGCACCAACTAGATGTAAAGTCTGCATTTTTGAATGGAGAACTAAAAGAAGAGGTTTATCTAGAGCAACCAGAGAGGTTTGTCTAGAAAGGAAAAGAACATCTAGTCTGTAAATTGAAGAAAGCACTTTATGGACTGAAACAAGCTCCCAGGTCATGGTATGAGAAGATTGATTCATTTTTTCTGCAAGCTCGCTATAATAGAAGTAAGAATTACCTTAATCTTTACACCATGAAAGATGAACAAGGTTGCATAGTGTTGATTTCATTATATGTAGATGATTTGATAATTATAGGTGATGCTACATATCTAATTGATAAAATCAAGCAATAGATGTCAAAGATGTTTGAGATGAAGCACCTTGGTGAACTTAGATACTATTTAGGTCTTAGGATCTGGAGAGATTCAAGTCAAACATTTATGTCCCAAGCAAAGTATGTCAAAGGCTTGTTAGAAAAGTTTAGGATGGATTAGTGTAAGCTTGCACTAGTACCATTGCAGCAGAACATCAAATTGCAGTGTGAAGATGGCTCAAAAGTAGCGGATGTATCACTTTACAGATAGCTAGTTGGGAGTCTAATCTACCTAAACACCACTAGACTTGATTTGGATTATGAAGTCAGTGTGCTAAGCCAGTTTATGTCTAAGCCACTTGAAAGCCATTGGAATGCAACGAAGAGTGTTTTGAGGTATCTACAAGGTACTGTAGATTATGGAATTATTTACACTGACTCTTCTGATGTTAGATTGGTAGGATATGCATATTCATATTAGGCATGAAACCTAGATGATCATAGATCTATAACAGGTTATGCATTCAGTCTTGGATCTGGGGCAATCACATGGAGCAGCAAGAAGCAGAACATTGTCTTCTTGTCCTCAGCAGAAGTAGAGTATCAAGCCATGTGTGCAGCAACGTGTGAGGCGGTTTGGTTGTAGAGACTTCTCCAGGATGTTGGGGAAGAACATACAGACGCAACAACAATCAGATGCGACAGTCAAAGTTCAATCAAGCTAGCCAATAATCTAGTGATTCACAAAAACACTAAACATATTGATACTCAATTTCACTTTGACAGGGAGAAAGTTCAATCCAAAGAAATTCATCTGGAATATTGTAATACATGTGATAATGTTGCAGACATTTTCACTAAGCCTCTTGGAAAAGTTAAGTTTCAAATGCTTAAGGAGATATTAGGCATACATGTGAACCCATTATCCATTAAGGGGGAGTGTTGAAGATAATGGAGAATATCCCAGAATAGGTAGAGTTGGTTCACGTAACCTCAGGATAGGAATTAGTTTCTATTTGGACGCTATTTTGACTTCCATAAAACCATGTTTTCTATTTAATGTGTAATGTGCATGAACAATGTAGAGTGTTCTGCATAGCCAGACTCTCTTGGTTCAGACTCTCATTTGTAGAGCTGACCAATGGGTTTTATTTTCTTTAATACAAACATTTCCATTTTTATCAAAACCTTGCCCATATCTCTTTGCACTCTTGCAACAATATGTGAATGAACTCCACCTATAACGACTATCCAGATGTCAAGAGAAGCTCAAATTTATGGGTGGAAAGCATATAAACCTTCAAATATAACCACACAATAGTCTTCATAAACTTCAAGATTCTTGAAGCCATTGTGAATACATTTCTCAAAATCAAACAAAGGGATCTGTGTGGTCTGTCGAGCTCTTATGTCTTCAATATTCTTCAAAAGAAGAGATAAATCAAGCGAGCTAAAATCATCAGACTTGAAATCCTTCACTTGACCTATTTTATAACAGATTTCCAACCAAATGACATCACAACTATCAATGTTTTCCATCATATGAGCCAAACTCATTTTACCAGAACCACTTGGCCCTCTAACGCTGACAATAACTGGAAGACCCTTTGCATCCAGTAGAGTCTGAATAACCTACACAACAGGTAGTAGACCCCTGTCTAAATCAAATGAATTAGGCATAGGTACCAATAGGATAACATCCCTGCAAAGGTATTTTCGGAATTCTCTATTGGCTCTAAAGTGTTGATGACATGCAATGATGAAACCACAACAATGTGCAACAAGCATCCTACTTCCAATTTGTGGAATGAAAAGATACACAAGTCAAAATAGATTTGCAGATTGAAAAATAACAACTAAATTTAAAAGCTGACCAATATTGATGCCAATCCCACACCCTATTTCAAAGCCAATCATTACTTTCCCCATCCATTCCCTGCTCCAATATTGGTGACTTTGCTTTTAATATTCCAAGTTGTGAACTGAAGTAATGAATTTTTGAGGCCTTTTAAATGTTGCTTTTTAACTTTTCTAGCTTTAGGGACGTTTTGGGGACTCTCTTCTGAACCATAGTTACCAAATTCAATCGTACTGATTTATTAAAAAGAAATAAAAATTGGTCCGTTAGATTATTTTCGTCGAATGATATGTTTATTCAAATGCGATACACGATCATATACGAAGAATAATACATTTCAATAAAATTTAAGAGCGTCTATTAAGCGACAAGTTTTCGCTGGAAGACCATATATACTAACCTATGGCTTAAGATGTACAACAAAATTTATATAATATTCTATTGCTTATGATATATACTAAAAACTATAGAATAGGTTAACGGGATAACTAACGTAGGATTGATATATGATTTATTTTCAATTGATAGCTTAATAATAATAATATTATTATTATTATTATTATTATTTTTAATTTATAAATTAATAATTTGTTAATAATGTTTTATATGTTGATATTCATATTAAATTTTTAAATAATAAATAATATTGATTTGTGTGGGGGATTTTTTTTTTGGAGTAAGTATAAAATTGTAAGATTTTTTTCCCTAAAGAATAAAAGTTGTTACTAATTACTATAATTATGATAAAGTAGAATTTGCTTGGTTTTGGTTTGATTAATTTGGAGTTTATATGGTGAAATGTAATAGGGAATTTGTATAGAAATTTAGTCTATATTGAACATCATATTATATAATGTATAATATTATTTGTTATATAAAAAATTTAGAAACATATTATTTTAAATATAAAACTATAAGTCTTGTTTTTGTATATAATTTTATTTGTAATATTTATGATTGAAAATCATTTTTGAAGAGTTTATGTTGCTATAAAAATTATAATTTATCTATTTCAAAATTTTAATATATTGAAAAAAATTGATGAATTAAAATATTCATACAATCCATACTTCCAAATTTTTTCCGTATTGAATTTTAAGCAATTGTTTTTTGTTTTGTTTTTTTCGTAGCGAATCAAATTCGAACTCAAACTTGAATTCGAATTTGGTAACTGTGGTATGAACAAATCCACTTTGAAATTGGAAGTAATTTCGAACTCATAAATGTACAAATGAAATGAATAAATAAATTAGTATTCTCTTCCATTTACAAAGAGAAACTGCCAATTGTCTATAATCATTTACGAGAAGTTTTACCCTTCCAAAAGTAAGATGCAATAATATTTGTTTTCCAACAACATTTTAACTTGATACCAATGAACTATAATAAACCATTCATTTATGAGTATTACAATATTTAGCCCATATTCTTGGCTCAATTCAATTGCACTCTCAAATCGAAATTGGAAAGCTTGAATTTGGGGCCTTCAAGTTCGTATAATTATGGAGAATGAAGTCTTTAACAGAGGTAGAGACACTCGATGGAGATATTTGACAAAGATGGCTTCATTGCAATATTCTCCATTGCAGATGTAAGAAAAAAATATAATAAAAACATGACAGAAGAATTCTATGCTGCCTGAAAATGATAATTCTATACAGTTGACAAGAGACAACTAACAGACTGTAAATGATAAATTGTTTGATATTTCTATGTTTGAGAAAGAAATATGTGTTTGAGAATTAGTGAAAGCTCTTCTTCATATTTAAAATACTATTTGAAATTGAATTAATAGTCATTGGTGAATACACAAGAATGGTTCCAAATTTCATTCTAGATTAGTATTTTGAAGGCTACCAAGAATGAACTAATATTTAAGAATATTAAACCAATTCATTAATTAAAAATTTGTAGGTTATATAAGAGATCAAACATGACAGGATTTAATAGATCCTTGGGGATCTGCTCAGTATTAGTTGTTAGAAAATTATATATTACAGAGAAATGGAATACAAAATATTGCAGAAACATAAACACAAAAAAAAACATAAAATAAAAGAGACACAAATATATGTGGTTCACCCAATTTGGGCTACGTCCAAGGAGAAACATCTAGTCCTTCCCTTATATTATCCAGCAAAATGAAGAGATACAACCTACAACAAATCCGTTGTAATTTCCTCTTTGCTCTCACACAATCTCCTCTGTCTTTCTCGCTTTGAATACACATATACATAGCCACTATACAATTCCCTCATATATAGTGAAGGGTTTCATTCTAGGGAAAAAAACCCATAAATTAAACATAACTTCTACCATCAGATCATCTACCTAATGAACGACTCAGATTGACTATGAAATTACAATATCAAGGCAATTTTACATCTATTTTTAGGTTCGGGGGCCCTACCCCCTAATCGGTGCCGGCGGGGGGCTCATAAAAGTCATCGTTGTCTCCCCCCTCCATCAACGCCACTAGTGTAGATCAAAAGGGTGGTGTTTCCACCCCATTATGAATTCTGGTCCAATGCAACGATATCATGAATAAAGAAGATAATTAGCCTCCACACCCAACAATCTCTCACTTGGAGACTGATTATAACAACTCCATCGCTACATCATTTGTTGGACAATGACTCCACTTTGGACCTATTTGTTTCTCATCTTCATCATCATACTTGAGTACTAATTGAAACTGAGTAGAATCTTAGTTTCTCCCTAATTACAATTTTTGTTAACATATCTGCAGGATTATGGCTAGTGTGCATCTTTTACAGCTTCAACTATCCATCTTCCAACATTGACTGTATGAAATGGTACTTGATCTGTATATGTTTTGTCTTGGAATGAAATATTGGGTTATTTGCAATATGAATGACACTCTAGCTATCACTATATAACTTGCCCAACTCCTGGTTCTTCCCTAATTCATCCATAAACCTTTGGAACCAAATCATTTCTATACTAGCATTTGTAACAACAACACACTCTTCTTCCGTCATTAAGAGTGCAACAACGCTGCAATTTTGAAACCCAACTGATAGTTGGTCCACCTATAGTAAATACATACCCTATGGTGCTCCTCCTGTTATTTCTATCACCTTCCATGTCTGCATCAACATATCTATGTAGAGCAATGTTTGAACCACCAAAGCATAATGCTTGATTTGTGGTACCTCTGAAATACCTGAGAATTCACTTCACTATCGTCCAATGTTATTTTCCTAGATCTTTCATGTACCTCCTTACAACTCCCACTGCATGTGCAATATGAGGCCTTGTGCATACCATTGCATACATTAAGCTCCCAACTACTGATGCATATGGAACTTTGAACATATAAGCCATCTCTTCCTGAGTCTTGGGACACATCTCCTTACATAGTTTTAAATGGCTAGCCAATGTTGTAGTAACTCATTTTGTATTTTGCATATTAAATATTTTCAACACCTTTTCTATGTACTCACTTTGGGACAACGTTAATTTGCGATTTTCCCTGCCTCTAGTTATTCTCATACCAAGGATTTTTTTGCAGCATCTAAATCCTTCATTGCAAATGAATCTGGAAATTTTCTTTTCAGCAATTTTTTTTCCTACATGTTAGACCCTGCAACAAGCGTGCCATCTACATAAAAATAAAAATATAATTAGCTACCATCATTTTGTCTTTTGAGATAAACACAATGATCATAGTGACATCTCGTATAACCTTACTCAGACATAAACTTGTCAAATGTTAGATACCACTACCTTGGAGCCTATTTTGAGCCATACAAGCTCTTCTTCAACCTACACACTAGTTTCTCCTTCCCTTTGACCTCATATCCTTGTGGCTACTGCATATACATCTCTTCCTCCAAATCCCCATGGAGAAATTTCGTGTTTACATCTAACTTCTCAGAGATGCAAATATTCTACTACTACTAGACTTAAAATAGTTCTAATTGAAGTGATTTAAATAATAGGAGAAAATATCTCATCAAAGTCTATACCTTTTTTTTGTGCAAACCCCTTCACCACAAGTCTATCTTTATGCCTTTTTCTACCTCCATCTTCTTACTTCAACCTGTAAACCCATATATTCTGAAATGTTGTTTTACCTGTAGGAAACCTGACTAAGTCCCAAGTATGGTTGTGTACTAAGGATTCCATCTCTTATTTCATGGCTAGCTCCCACTTCTTCCTGGTTTCTACCTGCACTTTGTCTTCATAACATTCTGGTTCACCAGAATAAGTAAGAAATACATAATATAAATAAGGAGAGCATCATTTAGTGGGTCTACTTATCCTAGTAAATCTTCTAACACCATTTTCAAGTGTTTGAGGTGCCTCTTGTTTTTGTTCTTCTCGTTGTTAATCATTATAATTTTTAAGCACCTTTACTTTTCCTGTGATGTCATCAAACACTGTGTATTCTATGTTTTATTTTTCTTGTTTCTTTTCCTACATCTAATCCTTATATAAAACCTTTTCATTGAATATGACATATCTTCTCCTAATGATTTTTTTATTTTCATAATCATATAAGCGATAGCCAAAATCATTAACACCATATCCAATAAAGGTAAATTTCTTTGGTTTTTCCTCAAGCTTTGTTCTATTTTCTTTATTAATGTGGACAAAGGCTTCACAACCAAAAGTCTTTAAAAATGAGTAGTTTACCTTTTTACTTGTCCATGCTTCCTCTGGAATACCTCCATCCAAAAATTTGAAGTCGCTTTGTTTATTAGATAAACAATAGTATCTACAACATCTACCCCAAATTATAAAGGCAATCATACATGCAATTTCATGCATTTTCCATGCTCCATGAGTGTTATGTTCATCTTTTTTGACACACCGTTTTCTTGTGGTGTTCCCGGAACTGTCTTTTCTCTGCGAATTCCATACTCTCAACAATAATTATCAAACTCTTTGCTGCAATATTCAGCTCCATTTTCTGATCTGACACACTTCAACCTTTTTCCCATCTCATTTTCAACCAAAGATTTCCATTTCTTGAAATTATCAAATACATTAGATTTATTTTGAATATAATAAATGCTTGTTTTCCTGGTTGCATCATCAATAAAAGTAACATAACATTGAGAGCCACTGAAAGATGATACCTTAGCAAGTCCCCATACATCTGTATGCAAAAGCTCTAATTTTTGGTTCATTTTTTCTTTCCCAACTCTGAGAAATCTGGCTCTCTTTTGTTTTCCGTAAATACAATTCTCACAAAATTCCAAATCAACATGCTTCAAACTTGGCAATAAATTTCTTGAGTGAAGTATCTACATCCCCTTCTCACTCATGTGCCCGAACCTATGATGCCATAATGTTGTATTTGCTCCTATAGAGGTTAAAGCATTAACAAAATTAGAAATACCATTGCATAAATAAAATGTACCAACCTTTTCTCCTTTTTCTATTGCCAAGGCTCCTTTCGTGACCTTCTAGGTTTTGTCTATACAAGTAGTTACACAACCTTCACCTCCTAATTGCCCTGTTGAAATTAGATTTGTCTTCATATCTGGAAAATGATTTACCTCGTTCAATAGCCATTGGTTTCCATTTTGTCTTTTTATGAAAACTTTACCCATTCGAATTATTTTATAGGGTTTATCATCACCCAAATGAACCTATCCAAAATATCCTTGAACATAATCATGAAAATGTTTCCTATCAGGTGTGACATGCAATGAGGCCCCTAAATCTACCACCCAGGCATCAATAATATTTTTTAATGAAAGAATCAAAGCATCTTGAAATATATCACCTATCACATTCGCTTCATGATTGTTTTCTTGCTATGCATCTCCTTTTCCCTTCCAAGACTTACAGTCTTTCTTCAGGTATCCTTTCTTCCCACATTTCTAGCACATTATCCTCGATCTCGACTTGGATCTTCCTTTCCTTGAATTAGTGTGATATCCTGGTATCTTTCCTCTTTCCATTTTTCTTCCCCTAGAATCTGTAGCCAAAGCATTACTCAATGTCTCACCATTTTTTATCGCATTTCCTTGCTAAGAATTGCACCAACAACATCATCAAACTTTAATGTACTATATCTAGATTTAGAGTTACTAATGACCATAACTAAACCATTCCAACTTTCTAGTAATTTGCTGAAAAATAATAGAGCCCTAACTTCATCATCAAAATTTACCTCCACAGAACATAACTGATGGGTAACCATATTAAATTCATCTAAATGATCAGCAACAGATTCACCTTCTGACATATTCATATTAAGTAAACACTTCATAAGAAATACCTTATTTGAGGCTGAGGGTTTTTCCTATAGTTTGACCAATGCCAACATTAAACCCTTTATTTTCATTTCCTTTGAAATATTAAAGGCTACCTACACTGCTAGGAACAACCGTATTGTCCCAAGTGCCTTTCTATCAAGAATATCGAATTACGTGTCAGTCATATTCTTCGATTTCTTTGTCTTTCCACACAATGGTAGGTACAGATTTTTCTGATACAGATAATCTTCCATCTGCATCTTCCACAACTGGTATTTTTTGCCATTAAATTTCTCGACCTTACACCTACCATCTTCTGCCATTTCTCCCACTTGAACCAAGAACCCTTCTTTCTTGCAAGTTTATCAGCCAAATCGACCTTCAACTCTGATACCAGTTGTTAAAAAATTATATATTATAGAGAAATAGAACACATAAAATATTGCAAAAACATACACACAGAAAACGCATAAAACAAGAGAGACACAGATATATGTGGTTCACCCAATTTGGGCTACATCCACGAAGAAACAACTAGTGCTTCCATTATATTATCCAGCAAAATGAAGAGATACAGCCTACAAAAAATCTATTATAATTTCCTATTCGCTCTAACACAATCTCCTCTCTCTTTCTTGCCCAGAATACACATAAACATAGCCACTATACAATTCCGTCATATATAGCGATGGGTTACCTTCTAGGGAAAAAAACCATAAATTAAACATAACTTCTAGCATCAGATCATATGCCTAATGAACGACTCATATTGACTACGAAATTACAATATCGAGCAAATTTTACATCTTCCACGAGGTCCAATTTCGCAATACCTCTAAATAAAGAAGACACTTAGGCTCCACACCCAACATTAGTTATGCTCATTTACGCACATGGTAAAAGAAATATTTATATCTATCACTTTATATATGTGTGTTAGTAGACTAAGAGAGGAAAAGTCCTAAATTACATTAATAAATCTCGTACGGAACGAATAATTGATACAATTCAAAATGGTGAAGGCGCAGGGAAATCGAGGTGGTGGAGGATCATCACAAGGACCTCCTACAAATAACCCATTTCCATTGCCAAAGTTGGCTCTCATCTTGCGTTCCCTAGAAGTAACTAATGAGACTTTACGAGGGCGACAAACAATTGAGGTGGAAGTGGATCACCCTCCATCAGGGTAGGGAAATATCAAGGGATTAAGAGACTCTGATAGAGGACCTCCAATCAAGAACATTACTAGGGAGATCCAAAAATTAAGCTCCTAGAGTTTGCTGGAGCTCACGCCAGTGAATGAACAGAAGCTTGGTTAGAAGGAACGAGAAGGTGCTTCACACTCAGAGATTATACTTCCAATTCAAAAGCTAAAATAACAATATTCCAACTCAGAGACACTACTATGAATTGGTGGGGTAGCTTAGAATGTCAAATACACCTCACTCTAGACACAGTTACCTGGGAGTTATTTGAGGAGAGATTGAGGAAAAAGTACCTACCATCATATGATGAAAAACAACAGGTAGTAGCCTTCCATGCTTTGGTACAGGGAAAACACACAGCGAGAGAATAGGAGATTAGATTAATTGGTCAAGTATGTCTCCTACATGGATACTGATCAACGCCAAGCAGATCGTTTCATTTATGGGTTGAACCCTAATATTATGGCAATGGTGTAGATGTGGAAACCATCGTCAGTTGTAGAAGTTGTTGAACAGACTTGTTATGTTGAAGAGAACATAGATTTAAAATGTGGAAACAAAACCATTTTTCCACAACAACTAAAGCTTATGGGGAAGGATCCTCGCACCTTCTCTAGGGGAGGAAGCTTGAGGCCACCACCATATGGAAATAGGGTTGTACCCAGAACACCAACAATGGGGATTTTAATGGCTACTAGTGTAGCTTCACCGACAACTTTGAGGACTCATGCAAATCATGGTCAGACACAAGGATCCATAAGCAGGGGTAGGGATATCAGGGTAAGGAGCTCTTTCCAAAGAACTCCACAACATTATATTTAGAGTCTACCTTGGATCACTTGTTTGGGTTGTGGGGGAGCTCATTACCAACACAAATTTCCTAAGTTACAAACTGGTAAAAATCATAGATAAAGAAAAGCACCGATGGTGGGAGCAAGTAGGCACCATCGAATTTATGTAGCAGTTGATAACCAACAAGTTGAACACCAATCTATCATCATAGAAACCTTAGGTATGATAAACAATGTAAAAGTGAAAATTTTGTTTGATTCTAGTGCTACAGACAGTTTCATTTCACGAGTTGCATTAGAAAGATGTGGGTTGGCAGTCTATGAGCACGATGACTTTAAATAAGTCGAAATGGCTTATGGGATAAAACAAGTTGTAGGACCTAGTCTTGACCAATGTCAAGTGAACCTCAGGGTGTGTATAACTAAGTTGAAGGGATACGTCACAACATTGGAGATGTATGATTTCATCATCACAATGGACTCGCTAAAATCTCATCGAGTTTTTGTAGATTATCTAAAAAAGAAGGTGATTTGTTTAGACGATGAATGTAGGTCAATCGAGATTTGTGGTATAAAGAGAGGAGTACCCCTACAATTCATCTCCATGATGAAGGTGAAACGTTTTCTCTGGCAAGATTGTAAAATATATGTGGTCAAGGGCGTAAGTGACCAAAAAGAACCCTCCCTATATCAACACCCAGTTTTTTTAGAGTTCAAGGATGTTTTTCTTAAGGAATTGCTTGTATTACCTCTTGTAAGGGAGATCAATTTCACAATCGATCTAAAACCTGGTGAAAAACGAATATCAAAGACACCCTACAGGATGATAGCTGCAAAACTTTGTGAGTTGCAGATGCAGTTAAAAGAGATTTTAGACTTGGGATTTGTCAAGCATAGTATTTCACCTTGGGGTACACCAATGATTCTCGTCAATAAGAAGGACAGTTCCTTAAGGTTAAGCATATATTATAGGGACCTGAATAGAGTCACAATAAATAACAGGTACCTGATACCTAGAATAGATGACCTATTTGATCAAATGAAGGGAGAATTAGTTTTCTTAAATATCGATCTACGATTTGGATACAACCAATTGAGGATTAAGGAATGTGACATCTCAAAAACTGCATTTTGAACTTGGTTTGGGCACTACCAGTTCATAGTTGTTCCATTTGGTTTGAACAATGCAACAACAATATTCATGAGCATCATGAATGTTGTGTTAAGGAAGTATTTGGACCAATTTGTGCAAGTCTTTCTAGAGGATATTCTTGTATATTCCAAGAACAAAAATGAGCATGAAGAGCACCTAAGGGCTGTATTGACTTGCTTGAGGGAAAATCAATTGTATGGAAAATTGTCAAAATGTTCCTTCTTTCAGAAGAAAATTCATTATCTTAGGCACATCATTTCAAGAGAATGGATTTCACTTGACCCAGAAAAGGTAAAGGCCATAATGGATTGGCTAGTATTAAAAAATGTTCATGAGGTGCATAGTTTTATGGGGATATCAGGTTATTATCACAGGTTTGTGGAATGGTGTTCGAGGTTTTCAAAACCTATCACCACATTACAACGGAAATGGGTTAGGTATGAATGGACATATGAATTTGACATTGCACTCACTAAACTAAATAGGTTACTAAATAGTGCATTGATCCTTCAAGTACCAGACATGTAAAAAGACTTCACTATCTGCACCGGTACTTTGAAGCAAGAATTGGGAGTGGTATTGATGCAAGAAGGTGGAATAATAACTTAAACATATAGAAAATTGAAGAAAAATGAAGAGTTTTATCCTACCCATGACTTAGAATTAGCAGCAGTAACACTAGCTTTGAAACCATGGAGACACTACCTCATTGGGAGAAGATTTGAGTTAAGAACAGATCAACAAACCATAAATAACCTCTTCACTCAAAGGGATTTGAATGTTAGATAGAGGTAGTGGAGTGAATTCATGAGTGAGTATGATTTTGGGATCTCATACATTATGGGAAAGGAGAATGTGGTTGTTGACACCTAATCCGAAACGGATGGGTGAACCGGACAGTCATCCAGAAGATGAACTGATCCGTTTTATTTGTATATATATATGTAGATTACCTAATGAATAACATATCAGTTTTCTCTCGCTCATTAAGCCTGGAGTTACCCTGGCCTGACATGGTATCAGAGCACAGGTCCCAGAATAATTGTAACTCCTGCCTGAGAGCTGCTCAGTCTCTCTGACATCCCTGAAATAGCTGAAGGCCTGAAGACTCCCACTGCGTGGAACCTGAAGACTGCCGCTGCCTTCATTGAAACCCCTGGTTTGGTAACAAGTATATCAGCAGCAGTAACAAAATGCATTCAATCATCTCTATGATAGGAATAGTTCTCACTGGCAAGGAGAACTATCCTGACTGGTCCCGGATGGTACAGCACACCCTCATTTTCAATGAGCTGTGGAAAGGAGTGTGTGTCGGAGAAGGAAGACAATGACCCAGAAAAGCCCACATCAGACAAAGAGCTTGCCATCTGGGGAAACAAGAACAGGCAAAGCATATGCACTAATAGCAGCATCTGTAAATAAGGAGGTGAGTCGTCACCTTACAACATGTACAATGCCTTTGAAGCCTTACAAAAACTGAAAGAGCTCTATGACTCACATTCTGCACTTGAAGTTGTGCAACTTATGATCAAACTCTTCACTCTTGAACTGCAAAATAATGACCCTCTTGCTCTTGCATTTGAAATAAAATCTATAGTACATGATATAGATTCCACTAAAGTTAAGCTTGATATATCTCTTATTGCTTTCCTCAAGGTACTATATCCTACATACTCCAATTATCTTGAGTCTTTGCAAGCAAATGGAAATCTTAGGGATATAACCTTTGAATCTCTTGTGAAAAAGTTTGCTGAAAGGGAAAAAGCCTTTGGAAAGAAGACAGTCCCTGAATCTTCTGAAGAGACTGTATGCATGGCTAATAAAAAAAAATATCCTGCTCAAGATTCTACAAGAGGAAGAGGTGGACGAAGAGGAAGAGGAATACTTCAGAGGCAGGGGGCAGACATCCTCAAGCAAAAAGGCAGATTTACATTTATCGCTTGCCCAAAGAAATGGATTCACATGATGCCTCTACATGCAAGCTACCAGTGCGGACAAAATTGGCAGAGAAGAAACCAACAGAAAGGTAAATGATGATAATTACCAAAGGTTAAAGCACCTGAATCCGCCTCCACTATATTTGAGGCACAATGTAACTTGGGGAGTAAATGAAGATTGTTAACACTTTCACTTGCTCCTGGAAAAATACTGGTGCTGACTCAGGCGCAACCTGCTCATATGACTCATAGAAAGACTTTTTGAAGATTTCACTGGACAATGTTGATGGAGTAGTTTACTTGCAGATCAGTCAAAAATCAAGCCATCAGGGCTTGGCACAATCAGGCTTAAATCTGCCTGGCTCTACCAGACTTTTCTTCTTGTATCATGTTTATTCTACCACAGTTAAAGAGAAACTTGTTGTCCTTGGTCCACATCCGTCAGCAAGGTCACTCCATTCATATGTTTGATGGCAAGCTTGAAGTGCGAAAATCATCTGATCACTCACTTGTCATGAGGGGAATAGAAGAAGAAAGACTTCTCAAACTGCAAGGAACATCTGCTCATAAACAACATTTCTCATATATTACTCATCATGAAGAAGGTACACTTCCATCAAGTTTATTATGGCATGCTAGATTTGGACATTTAAACTATGACAATCTTCGTTTATTGAAGAAAAATGGTGTGGTTGGTGTGCCTACAATTCCTAGAAAACTTAAGCAATGTGATGCTTGCATTCTAGGAAAGCATAGAAAACAGTCATTTCATGACTCACATTCAAGAGCACATAGGAAGCTTGAACTTATTCATTCAGATTTATGTGGTCCAATGCCTGTTCCTTCTGCAAATGGAAATAAATATATCATGACATTTATTGATGACTACACCAGAATGTGTTGGGTTTATTTATTGAAGAACAAATCTGATGCTTTTCAAACATTCAAGAATTTTCATAAATGGATTGAAAATGATGCACAATCTCATATTGGGTCTATTCGCACTGATAATGGAAAAGAATATACATCAAATGAATTTGAACACTATCTTCGCCAACATGGGATTAAACATCAAACAACTGTGCCTTATAATCCCCAACAGAATGGTGTAGGTGAAAGAATGAATAGAACAATTTTGAATATGGTACGATCCATGCTTTTTTTCAAAAATGTAAAGATAATGTTTTCGGCTGATGTTGTTCTATGTGTTGCATATATAAATAATAGATGTCCATCTAGTGCTATAAGAAACAAGACTCCTTATGAATTGTGGTATGGACATGTTCCTTCGGTCAAACATCTCAGGATTTTTGGTTCCACCTGTTATGCTTTGATACCAAAGGTACATAGAAACAAACTTGGTGCTAGAAGTCGTAAGTGGATTTTCTTGGGGTATTCAAATACCTCCAAAGCATACCGCCTCTATGATGAAGAAAATAAAAAGTTTGTTATATCTAGAGATGTAATTTTCTTGAATCATCCAAATCTGACAATGTTGTTGAGC
This sequence comes from Pinus taeda, assembly GCA_000404065.3. Taxonomy (NCBI): domain Eukaryota; kingdom Viridiplantae; phylum Streptophyta; class Pinopsida; order Pinales; family Pinaceae; genus Pinus; species Pinus taeda. Next base: position 58,861 of record APFE030920287.1, on the reverse strand, counting down.
GGCAACTTGATCGCTTGGATAGATTCGCAAAAATGAAATCATTTCAAGAATTTGAAAATCAGATTCCACATCTTCAAGGGGGGATTCCTATACTAGATCAACATGTGGAATCTTCTTCTGAAGAAGATTCTCCCCCGTCTGAAACTCCAGTTCACCCATCCGTTTCGGATTAGGTGTCAACATTCCCCCCCTTAATCTGAAGGGATGTTGGTGAGTCCAAGCATCGTTCTGAATCTTTCAAGCTTTTCTCTTCCAAGCGCTTTGGTGAAGATGTCTGCAACTTGCTCATTTGTGGAACAATGGCGGAGATGAATTGTTTTGGCCTCAACATGATGTCGGATCAAATGATATTTAGTATTGATATGCTTTGTACGATCATGAAACTTTGGGTTCTTGGCCAACTTTATTGCAGAGGTGTTGTCAATCATGAGTGGATTTGATTGTACTTGTTTCACCTGCAAATCTTCAAGAATTTTTCTGAGCCACACAATTTCTTTTGTTGCTTCAGCTGCTGCCACGTATTCTGCTTCTGTTGTGGAATCTGCTGGAATTGATTGTTTGCGTGATCTCCAAGAGACAGCTCCTGATCCAAGACTCATAGCATATCCTGAAGTAGATACTCCAGTTTCTTTGTCTCCATCAAAGTCTGAATCAGAGTATCCAATCAAGCTGAAGTCGTCTACCTGTGTATACTTGATTCCAAGGTCTTGAGTTCCCTTCAAGTACCTTAGAACTCTTTTTGCGGCAGACCAATGCCCTCACAAGGCTTTTGCATAAACCTGGAGAGGATTCCAACAGCAAATGAAATGTATGGTCTAGTAGTAGTGAGATAGATGAGACTTCCTATAAGCTGTCTGTACTTTGTTGCATCCTCAAATTCCTTTCCTTCAATAGATGTGAGCTTTAAGTTTTGTTCCATTGGAGTAGAAAGAGGATTGCACTCTGTCATGCCAAATCTGTTTAACAAATCTCCAATGTATTTCTTTTGAGAAAGAAATATGGATTTTGGATGTTGGGTTACTTCAATGCCAAGATAGTAATGAACATAGCCCAAATCAGTCATTTCAAAGATTTTTCCTAATTCTTTCTTTATGGATGCAATATAACTTTCATTGTTCCCTGTCATTAAAAGATCATCTACATATACCACAAGATATACAACTGTTTTGCCAACTTTCTTGACAAATAAAGTTGCATCATCAAGATCAAAATGATTGAAGTTGAGTTTCAGAAGATGCTCAGTTAGCTTTTCATACCAGGCTCGTGGTGCTTGTTTGAGGCCATACAAGGACTTCACAAGTTTGCATACTTTATGTTCATGTCCTTTCACAGCAAATCCTTCAGGCTGGGACATAAAAACATTTTCTTTTAGATCTCCATTCAAGAAGGCAGTTTTTACATCCATTTGATGGACTTTCCAACTGTTCTGAGCTGCTAGTGCAAAGAGTGTCCGGATGGTGGCCCATTTTGCTGTGGGAGCAAAAGTTTCCTCATAATCGACCCCTTCCTTCTG
>APFE030920287.1:22817-33518 GCA_000404065.3 Pinus taeda | reverse complement strand
CTCTATTGGAGGTTGCCCCCTCGAAGAGGCAAGTGAACATTACTCTTGAATAATAAAGTCTTCGCTATTCTGTGCTCTGGATATATATTTTCTTCGCATATTCTGTGTTATCGGTCACTTTTCTTCGCATATTTTGTATTTGGGTATCATTTGCAGGTTAGGAAGCATAACAGACATCCTTGATGGCTTGGATGAGTGGGATTTTAACACACAAGTTTTTCAATTCACCCAGAAGTTCAGTCTCTTCTGGGGTCTGCTGGATAGGATGGATTAATCTCCCAGGAAAAGGAGGTGGATTGGCTTGAGGAACACTCTCCTCCTTTTCCTCTTCAAGCTCCTTAGGTGGATATGAAGGTTGATTATCTGGAAGCACGTTTCCAGACCTGTGGCTGATTTCTTGAATTTCCACGGCATAGGCAGGGTAAGATGTTTCCCCACTATAGACCTGTTGTGTCTGTTTGTTGTTCGGTTCGGATTTGGTTGAGCAAACATCTGAGGTTGCTTAGGTGGAGTAGGGTGAAGGAGTTGTGGTTGAGAGGGAGGTGGAGTTAGTAAGGCCGGAGATTGGTTGTATGGGGGCCTCCACCCCTAGGATGGTGTATTCCATTGAAGTTGTGGGGGAGCATATGGCTGAAATGATTGATTGGTAGGTTGGGAATGGTATTGAGGTGCAAAAGACTAGGGAGAAGGTGTGGACCATGAAGGATGCACATGAGGATACCAAGGGGGAATGCATGCACTTTGGTTAGGGTTGTAATATGAATAGGATGCCCATTGCATTCCTTGCTGGTATGGTCGAGGTCCTTGAGGCCTCCTTTGGTTGATATAACAGAGTTGTTCAGTCACACCTTCAGTTCCTTGACACACAACTTTCAATCTAGGCAGAGAAGGGAACTTGTCTGTGTAGTGGTTCTCCTCACAGACCAATCAGATCTCTATAAGATTCAATGGACATTCATTTCTAGGGTGCCTTCTAGTGCATCTAGGGCAAAAGATGACTAAGGCTCTTTCTGCTTCCTCCTGCTTCCTCTTGATTTGCATGGTGTCCATTTGCATAGCAAGGGCATGCAACATTTCACTCTTGAAGTCTTCCAACATGTTCCCAATTTCACTTTTGATGGATGTGTTGGAGGAGGATGAATTGGCCAAAGCTTGACTAGCCCTACCCTTCTTTCTGGCTACCCTAGAATGATTTTTGAAAACTGTCTTGATATCATCATAGGATAACTGGTAGATGCCCCCTTCTGATAACATGTTTAGGGTTTCTAGGAGATCTTCCTTGATCCCTCTAAGAAGGACTAGCTTGAGTGATTTAGATCGAGGGGGCAACTGTCCCTTTTGCAGTTGAGTTGGAACCTTTCCTCATAATCTTCCAAAGACTCATCATGACCCAAGGTCATTCTAAATATTTCCTCTTTGGTATCTTTGGACCTGCAATAATCCCTGTACTTATTGTTGAAGGCTTGTTGCATTTGAGCCTAGGTAGTGATGTTTTCCCCAAGTAAACCCATGAACCATCACAAGGTTGCATCTTTAAGGGTGGATGGGAACAATTTCAACTTATGGTAAGAGGTATAATCATAAGTTCTGCATATGACAACAAACTCAAACAAAAAGGTATCAGGGTCCTCTGATGTTAAGCCACGGAAGTGAGGAAGGGCAGAGAGGATTATGTTTTTCATCCTAGCATCTCAATTGGTTTCTCTGATGGGAAAAGCACCCTCAGTTCTATTTTCAGCTCCATTTCTGTTTTCAATCCCTTTTTTATTTCCAGCCATGGTGTAGGTTGGTGGAATGGTTTCTTCTTCTTCTTCCCCAATAGGCTCTTCAAATGTCTCTATTTGTTCGCCTAATGGGTCCTCTAGCTCACAACCATTGAAGAAGAGGGAAGGTTGGCCATTAGATGTTACTTGCTCAATATAAGCATCCCATATAGATCATCTCTTATTTACTCACTACCCACTGATCCACATCTACAATTAGCCAAAACAGAAACATAGATTGGGTTGACTCTTAGTTACTAGACATTGTCGTTAAGCTCAAAACTTTTGACATAATATACAAATATATGTATCCTCTTCAACTTTCCAAGATTTTCATCACACATAGTATGATTTCTACACAAGCATTAAAATGAAGATCTACCTTGAATATAGGAAAAATACATCTTTATTGTCAAGAGAGTATGCACAAACAATATTATCCATACTAGCAAACTTACAACCATGGAATGTTGGAGGTTAACCCCATAGTTTGCGAAGGAAAGAGGAAAAATGAAAAGTTTACCCCCATATTTGACAATGTAACACAGAATCACAAAATATTACTCTGTATCTCTGTAAACTAAAACTTGATGGTCTGCCCATCACTTTGGGTCAAGTATGTTGGAGGTTAACACCATAGTTAATGAAGGAAACCAATAAAGGCTAATTGCTTTTCCGACTAACCTACAAAATACTTCAAATCAAGGGTACATTTGTTGAGATGTGTATCTTCATAGATTTGTCAAGATGAATAAAAAAAGAAACTCGAAATGGAAATCTAGTAGAGGTGGAACATTGCTTATGTCGATTTGGTGGAATTCTGCCTTCAAACTGAGGGATAGTACAATCTAATAGAGCACAAACAATTTTTCAGGATCTGAAGATGAAGTGACACAAATGGTTGATGTACTCATGTCACTTTCCTAAAAACTAAAGGGCACTGCCACTAGTTATCCATGTGCCTCAGCATCTTACTTTATGAGCCAATTTTATGCTAGCCAAATAAATTTGAACAATTTGAACAACAAAGTATTTCAATTAGTAAGACCATTTTGTACAATTTTGAGCTGGTAATTCTACATTGGGGTAGTAAGTTCTGGTTGTCGCATGAAGTGTCTAGGAGGTTCTATATGACTAGAAATCACTTACAAATGTAGTGCATTGGTGCATGTGGTATGAAATCATCATATAACTTTACAAACAAAAATCATACTGATCACCATGTTGAACCAAAAAAAATTACTAAATAAACCAAAAGAATCAAAGCCCATATCTGCCTCTATCACTGTAAAAAAAATGGTGAAGTTATATGCCTCAATCAATCCTTACCTCCAGTTTTAGGAAACCCAAAATAATGTGTGGTGCCATTGAATAAGCAAGGATCAATGAAGTAAACAGGTAACCTTCACGAGGAACATAATGGTGCTTATTCAATTGAACAATATCTGGTTAGAAAATTTTCAAATGAGTTATTAGTAGCAAGATCTGAGATTTATCTATCTATATCTTGTTGCCAACTCACTGATGATAATGGATTTCTTCATAGATCTATGGAAGGATTTATTTCAATTGATAAAAAATAGATATTGAGTCACAAGCAAAGTATTGTGGGTTGCCAACTAACAAAATATGTTCTTATGGGAGATCTTCTTCTTAGGCTGAAGCTAAGCTGCCTGTTTCCCACATATTGTGTAAACAAAGGTGTGGTCACAGGTTATTTGAACAAGCTCTCGATGTCTCTGCAAGATCTTTTTAGGATAAGAAAGTCTAAAATTAAGACCTAAGCTCTGGAATCCAGCCTATGAGAGTACCTAGATTCAGTGATTTGGAATTGGCTTCACGTATAGCTATTGGCATAAATAATCACCATGGAATCTCTGATATTCCCAATGCAATTACAAGAAAGGAAAACCTAAAGTAGGATAAAATTGTTAATGTTGGATCATATGACCAAATTGCATTGATAGAGACGCTGAATAAGGAATCAAAGGGTATTTCCCCAGTTTTGACTTTTCCAAATGCGCCTCCTTCTACCCTAAAGGCTGAAGTTATTGAAAACAATGATTTGAGCACTGGTTCTTTGTTGAAGAAATTAAAGACAGAATTCCCTAGTCAGGATGATATTATAATAAATATAAATGATTATACTAATGGAAATAAAAGAGCAATGGAGTTTATGGAACTTGTAGGTTGCTATGAGCATCCTATTCCAGTTCTTTCCTTGTTGTTGAGTGTTTAGGGAAAAGATGTTCATCTCTGTGTCGTATGTGGTCTTCTACAAGAATCGTTCCATTGGTCTCAGAAAGGAAGAAACTATTTAATGAATTAGTAAATGTAAAGGAAATATAAGGGTATTTTACCATGTTTTCCCTCTCTTTAAGGATGAGAGTGTACCAACAATATAATTTCCTGGTGATTTTACAATACGTATAAATATTGGTGGTGATCTTGTTACAAGTTCTAAAAAGGATTTTGAATTTGGCAGAGTTTATGGACCTCATGTTGGCCAAGGGGATTTCTTTCAAGATGTTCAACCTTTAGCACGGTGTGCTTTTGACGGATACACTGTCTCTATATTTTCTCATGGCCAAATGGGCTATGGGAAAACATATACGATGGAAGGTTCAAGCCATGACTGCAGACTTTATTTTAGGGTATTTGAGGAGCTATTTGATTTTTCTAATGCTAACGCATATTCTTCTAAATTCGACTTCCACGTTACAATGTTTGAGCTCCACAATGAGGAGGTTCATGATTTGCTTTTCAACACCAGTGGAAATCCCTCAAAATATGTATGGGTTCGACAGAGTTTTATGTTGAACTTGTACAGGAAAAAGTTGAAAATCCAACTGCCTTTTTGAGTGTGCTAAAATTGGGAATACAAAACCGAGGAATGGATGCCATGAATGTTTGAAGAATGCAACTATTCTCATTCGGTTGTTACAATTCATATATAAGTGTCTAACAACCTCACTGGGGAGTGCCAATATAGCAAGCTTTCGCTGGTTGATTTAGCTAGAATTGAGTGTTTGCCTAAAGAGGAAGCTAATGGGGATTGCCTCAAAGAGTTATTGCATGCAATAAATCATTGTCTACGTTGGGGAATGTTTTAATTGCTTTGACATCAAAGAAGGACCACGTACCTTATGATAACTCAAGGCTCACTCAAATTCTCTCAAATCCTTTAGGTGGTGATTCCAAGGCTTTGATTATTGTTAATGTGAGTCCTAACCATGCAGAAGTACAAGATACAATATCATCTCTTAATTTTGCTGCAAGAGCTCGAAATGTTGAACTGAGTCTTCGAAATCATGATACAATAAAGAAGTGGAGAGATGTGGCAAATGAAGCTCACAAGGAGATATATGAAAAAGAAAAGGAAATTTCAGAGGCAAGGCAAGAGGTTATGCGTTTAGAGAAAGCACTGAAAGAGGCAAATGATCAATCTCTTCTGTTATTCAACGAAGTAAAAAAAAACCTTGGAAAGTTGCATTTGCATTACAGGCAGATTTAAAGACAGAGTGTAATGCTATAAGAGAAACATAAATATGAAGAGGAACAAAATGCACAACTAAGAAATCACGCAGCATATATTATGAAGGTTGAATAGGAACATAAGATCCAGTTGCAAGAACACACAACTGTGATTCAAATTCTCGAGACCAAAGTTAAAGAACTGGAAAATAAGCTTGCTAAAGCTCAGGCTACTAAGACAATTGAAGGTGTTGATGGTCATTGGAAGGATGATTAAGTAAAAAATGGTAATTCGAAGACCGATGATTTATTGGTAGCTAAGAAGCTTGAGGAAGAACTTGCCAAAAGGGATCAACTTATTGAGCGTTTGCATGAGGAGAACGAGAAGCTTTTTGAGCAGCTCATTGAGAAAAGTTCATCAGGAGGCCTACAAAAGGTCGCAAGGACAGGTTCAAGAGGATATGATAAAGATCAATGTGGGTGTGATGAGTTTCTTATAACCAAATGATGTAAATTTATTTATTTATTTATTTATTTTAGAGGTAGGCTTCAAGGTCCAGATTTTGAACTTAGGCTCTGATACCACATGTAAGGTCCCCTCCTAGGGTCCTCTATCAGATCTATATTCTCTAATTTTAAATGCAATAAAAGGGAAAGAATTTATTTTCTGACAAGACATTTAAACGATGATAATTTACCATTTAAAATCTAATTCTGAAAATTAAAATGTAAACTTTTCATTTCAATCACTTACATGAGTAATCTATGCATAGAGAAGAATATCTGTATCGATAGCCCGGTGGAGATGCCCTTGAGCTGATGCTCTTGCTGGAATGCTCCTCTTGACTACCGACTATATTTACCTCCAAGCCAACTAGGAAATAATTCCTAGCCCAAGAAACCTCCACAGGTTCCCTAGCCCTCTGAGCCAAAGTCCAACCAGATGTAGTGTGTCCAAGATGAATAATACTCCCCTCCTCTCTCTCAAACAATTCCTTCAAAACCACAGCCAAACCAAAACCAAAACCAAAACCAAGCCCCCCTTCCTCCCCTCATCCTTCCCATTTTATGCCCCCTTCCCTTCTCCACCTCAACTACCTCTCCTTCATGTCATAACTTCTCCTTCATCCTTACATTTGACTTCCTTTCTCCTAAGTAAACATGAAATGACATTTGGGTATGTGATATAAATATAAAATTGGGTAATTAATTGGAGAGGACCATATCTTCTCCCAAGTAAATATTTTGGGGATGAGAGATAAATATATAAAATGGTAATTAATTGGAGAGGACCATGTATTCTCCAAAGTAAATGTGACTGGACATTTTGGGAATGAAGATGCATATATAAATTGGTAATTAATTGGAGAGGACCATGTCTTCTCCCAAGTAAATCTGAGAGGACATTTGGGAATGTGATATCAATTTAAAATTGGGTAATTAATTGGAGAGGACCATGTCTTCTCCCAATTAAATAAGAGAGGACATTTTGGGAATGAAGTATGAATATAAATATAATTTGGTAATGAATTGGAGAGGACTATGTCTTCTCAAAATTTAAAAATTTGGGGAGGTAAATAACAAAATTTATATCAGTACCAAATTTACAGTTTCACCAATGTAGGTATGTACCAATATTTATTGATAATTATAAGTCCATATTTTAAGGAAATTTAAACACTTAGTAAAATTTGCAGGTTAAGATTAAATAGGGCATTACAGCTGCTTTGCTGGTCGAGTAACATTGCCCCTTCAAATTCTGCAACTTTTCATCCAACCTAGTTGGATATCTAGACACATGTAATGGCCTTTTAACTTTTTTCAATACTCCTTCCACGACCTGTTGAAGGAGATGTTGCCCATGACTGAAATCAAATTATGAGTTAGAAATGCTTATAATATGAAGTGTCTATCAATCCAACAAGTTAAAAGGTAGAGAGTAGGAAGGAGAGCTGGAGTACTAACCCATTATACGTCTCCATATCGAAACCTTTTATTTTTGTAGCATCAGTGAGAGCCTTCCTCCATTTCTGAATGGTGCTAGGGTCATATCGTGGTTCAGAATTAAACATTCTCTTGCTTTCGAGTGTTTGCAGGGCTCGACCATAGACTCCTTTTTTTTCCCTGCATTCCCCATCGAAGATCTGCAAGCTTGACAGCATAGAAGACCGGAATAATAGTCGATCCCGATTCGAACATGAGCAAGAGCTCATCAAGACACCAATTTGACTCTGCCTATTTGGGAGAGAAAATAGCGATATGCACCAGAGCTGTTTGAATCGCACTCCGGATTTGCGGGGTTATATACTCTCCTCCTTGCAATTCATCTTCGTCGAGAAATACTTGCAATCCATGTTTGATAAGGTGGTCATAGAGATGTTTGATAAGGAAGTTGGGACCCCTATGGTTAATGAAGATATCAAATACATAGTTGTCGGTGCTGGTGTTTGCATATGAGATGGATGCCATGGAAGACAGAGTAGCAATAACGTCAATGTAACCTCAAGAGTCTCCTCCTCATCTGACTGATCTCTCAAACGGCAAAGGCTACCTGTTGATCTCTCTTTCTCAATATTCGCAATTGCGATCTATGTTCAGCAGACTAAATTTGTTAATATAGAACGAAATTTGTTAATGGTCATGTAACAGTGGGCATCTGATATCCATTTTTGGCTTTACATAATTTGTGTGAATGCAACGCATATCTAAAATAAAATAACCTTAAATTATTGCAAGTTGTCACAGTGCCCTATACTCAGTCAAATAATTATTATTAAAATGATATACTTTGTAAAATAATTATTTTAAAATGATTCTTCTTAGGCATTATTAGGCAACTCTTCTTTATCTAAATATTAAATTCAAAATATTAATTTAAGTTGTCGCTGAGTGATATACTTTGTCAAATAATTATTATTAAAATGGTATATTTTGTCAAATTATTATTATTAAAATGATTTTTGTTCGGAGTGTTATATATTTTATGGGACAGATTGCTTTTTCATCTACTTGATGTATTTGGTTTTTTTTTTTAAAGCTTTAAAATAAATACTCCCAATTTCTCAACAAACCCCTAGCTAAATAGATTAAATTGATTCTTTTTCAAACTGCCTTCCTCAAATCATTATTATTAAAATAATTCTTTGAAGAAGTGTGATATACTTGTTCAAATAATTATTATTAAAATAATATACTTTGTCAAACCATTATTATTAAAATGATTCTACTTCAGAGATATTCGGCCACTCTTCTTTATCAAAATATTAATTTAAGTTGTCATTGAGTGTGATATACTTCGTGAAATAATTATTATTAAAATGATTCTTGTCCCGAGTTATTAGGCAACTCTTCTCTATCAAAATATTCAAACTTTCGGGCAAGTTTATCCCAGTGAATTATGTCGGTTTAAGTTTCAAATTCAAATTACATAAATTCCATAATGAAGGGTTTGAAATAAAGTATTTAAATTTTAATCAACATGGTTTTCTTAATTATAATATTTATTATTGATTAATTTAAATTATTTATAATTTTTATATAAATGTATATATAAATCTATCTATAAAGTATAAATTAGAATTAATTTTTATGAAGTTTTAATTTAGTTTTATTAAAAAAAAAGTGAAAGTGAATTGTAAAAGATAAAAAAATAAAATAAAAAATCATTAAACATAATTGAATTTAATATAATTTTAATAATAACATTTTATAATTAAATGCCTTCATGGGATCGTAATTGAAGATAGTGGAGGTTGAGTCCATGCGCGTGACATATAAGAGGTATGTGTCCATAAGCATGACATACAAGAGGTATGTGTGGTAGGGTACACCACAATCGGTCCATGTGAACCGAGCTAGCCTGCTCGTGTGCACTTAAACGGAGGTCTACCAGAAATTAGTAGTCTACGGAATTAAATGAAAATTGTTATGACACTTTGGCAATGAGAATTCATAGTGCGAGACTCGGAGCGATGGCATGATGATATGTTTTGGAGGGGGATAAGGAAACTTGTTGCTCCTTAGATGATGTCGGAGGTGGTTTCTAGCTGCAGGAGGGAGTCGTCATCTTCTGTTCCTGTATATGTTCCGGCTTTCTCTGTGGCACGTTCTTAATTAGGTGAGCTTCTATAACCCAATTCACTAGCGACCCTCCTTTGGTATCTTGATTGATTTGTGGTCTATTGTTGGGTACATTCAAAGGGGATTTGGGGAAATTCTTACCCCAATTTCCTCTCGTTGTTCTGGGCCTATGGTGTTGGGTGGCTCGTCAGTTTAAGGGTGTAGCAGTGCGCTGTCTTTGGTGGGATAGCACACTCGGGCACCTCAACTCAATAAGGTGTTCCTTACTAAGGTCGAACTGGGGCAGGGCAACCAGTACAAAGCAAGAAGAGGGTTTGGAGACGAAGGTCATCGGGCTTGGGGGGAGCTTTTATTTCTTACGTGGACGTGTTGCAGCGTTACTGGTGCTACAGTAGTATTGGTGTTGCGATGTTGGTGGTGTGGTGGTGGTGTTGGTGTTGTGGTGTTGTCATGATGTTGCAGTGGTGTTGCAATGTTGCTATTGTTGGACATGTTTCGGTGCGGTGGTGTTGTTTGTGTTGCAGTGGTGAAAGCAACCAAGGAGCTCGATGGGTTTTGTGTTTCGGCATGCACATGGCACCACGACGTAGCTCACTCTTATGTGGATGTGGAAGGGGGTCGGTCGTAGAGCCCAAACCTCAATGTCAATACCAGAAGTGGGAAGAGATGGGGCAGAGCTTAAAGGCAACTAGGAGCTTGCAGGGACCCTGTTGTGAATGCTAGCCACTGCCGAGGAAGAGGAACAATCCCTCTTGCACCACCAAAGGTCAATCACACCAATCTATGAAAATGAAGTTGGAAGCCTGTGAGAAAATTCATCAGGAGGAGCATGAGGCAGTGATGGCAGCCTTGGCTTAAATCCAATATTTCCAGTGGCAACTTTAGGAGTGAGTGGTGGTGGTCTGACGGAGACATATGCACATTCTCGACAAGCTAGAGCAGTTGGAGGCTTGGCTGGCTCATTTGGAGCAACACAATAGCAGCTCGTTTCGCCCCCCTCCTCCACCTAGGATGGGTCTAGACAACCCAGCTTCTATCAACTCTGATGGTTGAGTATGTGTTTTTGTGTTCTATTCGTTTTGTCATTCTTTTGGCATATTTTTCCCTTATGATTATGGTCGTTTAACTTATGTTTTTTTGAACTATTTATTTTGCATTGATGACAATGGTCATCAAACTCAGTCAAAGTGAAACTGACATACCTTTTAACAATAACCTTGTAAATATTTCCTTCTATGACTAATAAAATGTTCCTACTTAAAAAAACATTTTACAATTAAATAATTGTTTTTAATCCTGAATTTACCTAACTTCATTTGAAAAAACTAAAAAAATACAAATGAAAGTTATATTTAAAAAAAATACCAAACAAATTAATGAATTG
>APFE030920287.1:0-20888 GCA_000404065.3 Pinus taeda | reverse complement strand
TTTTCCCATGGATGATCACCATAATTTTACCTTCCGAGTTTCTAAGAACTGTATCATAAATTCCAAAAGTAATCAAATTCACCAGAGATAAGTTGTCTTTATAACTTAGTTCCATTGGTATCTGAAGCCCATCCTTGAGAGCAAGCATTACGTTCTTTTCTGCTCGGGTTATTTGGATAGGTACAAGGCAAGCAACGGTGTGAATCCATGTTCCCATAGCCTTAGTTGTCAAACCCATAAGATCAAACGAGCCCCCACATCTCCATGGTTCAAATATTTTGCCATCCATTTGAATCTCTATGTTTAAGAAATCTTTAGTTTTTTCCTTCTCCAATTGTTGATGAAGAGATATCAATACATTCTAAAATGCAAGTTAATTACCGTTTGATAGTTAAATACACATTTTATTAAAAATTAAAATTGGAATTATATATTGGATATAGAATTTTTTTATTTTAATTAAAATAAAGAATTGAAAAATTATTTAATTCACTATTTTGAATGGATATATACACTATTTTTATGATAACATTATCGTAACCAACTATATAAAAAAAAAATTATTATTTAAATATATAGTAAAGAACTATTTTTATGTCTTAAAAAATAATCAAAGTTATTGTATATTTATTACATTTTTTTTTTAATTATTAATATATTTAAATTGGAATATTAATTATTATGATTTATAATAATTCTTTTTATTGATAAAAAATTTACTAATTAGTTATTAAGTAATTTATAAATGATTGAATAACTAAACAACTAATTAATTAAATTAAATTACTTAACAATTAAATAACATGGATGGGTCAATTTTTCACTTGACGATCAACTATAAATTCAATTTTCTTATAGACTTGGACAAAACAACTTATAATGGCCTATAGCCTTTTACAATGCATATCCCTAGCAATTAGAGAGAATATTCAAAATCTACTCAATTCTTGGGGCCTCCACTAGTATTATCTGTCATTTGATCCATATTATCACTTTATTTTCTAATGAAAATATCATGATTATATATATATATACAAACTTGTATAATCCAAACTTGTATAATAAAATATTTGATGTTTTATCTTTAATTTAGACTATTTTTTCTAATATTATTTATAGTTTATATTAAAAGTTAATTAATATTATTTGATGAAAGATATTCTATTATGTTAGTATTATTAATTAATTAAATTAAAATATGATATAGTAAATACCACATTAGGTGTTGTGTTACTATTCTAGTAAAAGTTTGGAAAATTTGTAAAGAGTCCATAAAATTTATTTAATGATAGAATTATACTCTAAAATGTTTGTTACCATAACTATTTTAATATTAGGTATTATTACTAGTAATTTTGACTGTGTTGAATGCCATATTTTATTATATTGGGAGATGGAAAAAAAATTACAATAGACAAGATAAATTTTTATAGATTCATATTATGTTTAAATGTATTCTTTTAAGAATAAAAACTAATTATAAAATAGAAATTATAGCAACATATTTGTGTCTATTAGTATTATTTATTGTTTAATATTAATTTAAAGTTAAGTTGATCAAGGCTTACATAACGAGTAATATTATGAAAAAAGAAAATTCACATATAAAATATAATGAAATTAATAATAATCAATGGTTGATACTATTATTAACCTAAATTTTAGTTATATTTTGATATTATGACAACTAATCTAGATGTAAGTCTAGCAGATGACACCATTTTAGAGTGTTGGATATATAAAACTATTAAATGACATAATATCAATTTTGTGATTGTTATAATTTACAACAATTTTAGTTATTGTTAAAGTAACTTATTTTTTTATGTTGAGATTTAAGGAAATGTATCCTAATAGCCTATTATCTTCATGGTAGAAAGCATATATTTATCCCATTAAAGGCATGACATCAATGTCTTATGTATAAGAAGATGTTAAGCAACATGGAAGGCAAGTGTTTTCCTAAAATTGTTTGTAACTCTAACCAAAATCACCATAAACTCAAGTGGAGATTGCATAAGGGTGAGCAACCTTGGCTAGACCATTGGGAGATAAAGCATGAGATAATTTTGCATAATAAAGATATTATTACATCAAAATTTAATTATTATTAAATAGTGGAGTGATAAAGAGTTAGAAGGTATCTCAAGTGAAGGAGCGAACAACGAACAACAAACGAATAACTAGGGTTTCAGGTTTTTGAGCTCCATGGAGGCGCGCAAAGGGGCGAGCTCCACTCCCTCCTACAGGCAGGCAGTGGCTAGCTGCAGTAAGAAACCTATAGAATCTGTCAGAGGGCCTTTAGGAGAAAGGAATAAGAATTTGGAAGAGGATCAAAATTTTACCAAACCAATGGAGGACAACAGCATGAAAGATAATGAGCATGAAGACAAGAAATAGGGAGCAGAAAACAAGGCATGGAAGGGGCCATGTAAACCCAAGGTTGAGGTCACTCCTAGAGTAGTTTTAAATGATCTTGCACTGTAGGCGCACACAGAGCACATGTAGACCTATGCTATCATTTGTAAATTCAAGGGATTATGGCCTACTGAAACGACATTATAAACATGGATTAAATACTATTGGAAACCAAAAGGAAGCATAGACGTACACCTTGGGCCAAAGGGTTTCTTCACTATGGTCTTTACAAATATTGAGGATAAAGACAGGGTGTTTGAAGGAGGACCCTACTTCTACGCGGTAGTAGGCCTCTACATGTGGTCGTGGATGATGAATTTTGTCCCGGAGCGAGAAACTTTTACTTCGATCCAGGTCTAGGTAAGACTCTACTCCCTACCTCTTGATTACTAGCAAACAGAATCATTATTTGCCATAGGTAATAAACTAGGGCATTTTGTTAAAAACTCCGAGGCCACCAGAAGTGGAAAATATACTTCCTTCACACGAATATGTGTGGAAATGGACCTATCGGGAGCCCTAACAGATGAGGTCATCTTGGAAGTTTTTTAAGAAGAATGGGTGCAAACAGTAGATTATAAACATATTCCTTTTAGATGTCGCAAATGCCATGAGCATGGACACCTATTTAGAGACTGAACTCTCAGTAAAATAGAGAACAGAAGTAAAGCAACCACAATGAAAGACACTGAAATATTTCACAAAGTGGGAGATAGAGGAAAAGGGGGAAAAAGGGGGCCAAAGCAACAACAAATAGAAGGGCAGCAGGCCAGTCTGAATAGGTTCCAAGTTCTCAAAGAAGAGGAAGGAATATCAAAAGCAGATCAGGTAATGGAAGGAAGCTCAGGGGAGAAGGAGAAAGAAGAAGATAGGGAACAAGCACAGGATGTTAGTAAACAAAAAGAAATAATGCTGACCAATGGACAACTTGAGATGGATTAAGAAATGACTCAGAGTGAGATGGAAATGGAGGATCACGAACTACAGGAGATTCTGGAAATAGAAACCTAGATCTCAAAGGATTCCTGAAACAGGGCACCATGGGAGGGGTAGACTCATTACCTCAAGAAGAGTTCAACAGAGTACAATAGTTGCTTCTATGGAAAACTCAGGCCAAAGGGCTGGAAAGGCAAAGAAACAATGAAAGGCAGGGAAACGAAGGAGTGAAAACTATGAAAACCACACGATGATTAGCTCCCAGAAACCCAGGAAAGAAAAGAGGTAGGAAAACGGAGAACGAGCTATTGATGGAATGTGGAAAGCTAATGATAGATTCAGGTAAGATGAAAGACCTATCTAGTTACTTCTTTACAAATATTTAATAATGAACTTCACAAATTGGAATATCAGAGGTTTAGGTAGTAAAAGAAAACAAAGAATATGATGCAGGAGCATCTAACTCACCATGACTGGGTGAAGTCTCAACCAGGACAAAGAACAGTGAATTTACTTTTATTAGTTTTTATGATGGTCAGTAGGAAATTAGGTAGGATTGTTACTTTTATTTACTTTCATTTAGTTAAGGACCATTGCATAGTTAGGATCTAGTGTTGTCTGTTGTTAGCAAATCAGGATCATCCTTTTTTATTTTAAAAGGTAAAGAAAAGACAAATGTACTAGGAGAAGAAATCTTGTCGTAATATAGGACAACTGACTAACAACCAAATAACTGTAAAAACCCAACTGAAAGAAAAATCATATAGTTTCATTAGCTGGAACTGAGTAGCTATAAATGTAACAGAACAAGAATATAGAGGGGTTTAGTCTAGAGAAGACCTCTCGCACTCAGTTAAGAAATAACAACAGAGGAAATTGAAGTTTCTATCCAATCTGTATTCCTATTGTACTTCATTATGTTTTATGATTTATAACCAATTGAATGCACGCTAACCACTCATAGTTCTTGTAAATACATAATTTTTTATGTTCCTGAAAGTATAGAACCAGTGCGTGTAGCAGAGATCAAAGAACAGAGTAAATTCAAGGGTTTGAAGGTTCGCTGAAGCAAATAACAGTGAAACCAGAATTCCACACAGGACAACCATCAATAGACTAAGAAACAGCTTCCGAACTACATTTCGAGAGACGGCCACATCACGTACCAAAATATTGTAAGACTCAGATAATAAAAAAAATCTCTCAGATCATCTTCAAGCAAACATAGGCGTTTTACAACAGTTCAAATCACCAGATTTTGAGAAGACAAACAACGTATGTAAGCAGGTAATTCCAATTTCATTCATTTACATTTATGATGGAAACATTACTTTCAAAAGATTGCCAGGTGCAGTGAAATCATATTACACAACAGAACTGTAAGGCCAAAACCCAGTACGCTCAAACCCTAAGCCATGAACCCTAGGTGAGGGTTTCACATTAAACTTTCGAAATCCGAAGAAACGTCTAGATCTTGGACGATAAATCCTGAGTGAGGGATTGCAAAGGAAGTTCCATTACAATCTGAGGATGATAGTGACATACATTGGAAGACTGGAAACTAAATATAATAGAACCTCACTCGTATAGAATGTTCGACAAACCCGTGGACTCAAAAAGAGACTGAGTTCAGAAGACCAACACAAATGACTACCATAGACTAGAGGAGGCAGAGCCTACCATGTAAAGCCGCGGCAGAGAAACCCAAAACCTCCAACACCAAGACCCTTGGTGTCTGCATCACCAAGAATTTACAGACATTAGTGAATGTGCAATCACCGAAGTGGAAAAATAGAATCAGGAAACAACAAGACCGAATCATTGACGCTGCCAACGTTACCTGAGAGTTGTTGTGAGGGAGTGACATGCATCCCACAAATAGTGGCATTAAATTGGAGAACAAGGCGCATTCCGATTAGAACCTATAAGAGAAAATTTGTTCATTGAAACAGGGACAGAGAGAATACCTTTGTATCAAGCCTGGAGCTAGAGGAAGCCATTGAACCAAACCTGGAGAGAAGCAAACAACAAAAATCCAACCATGAGAGTGAATTTCAGTGCAAGAGATAATAGATTGAGACCTGCTGAACCACGACAGAAGAAATAAAAATGCATAGGAGTCTTACCCAGGTAACCACCAGATGAAGCAAAACCGTCCACAAACTAGGAAATAAGAACATCACACTCATGGTGTCGAGTAACTAGAAAAATGCACCCAGACCCTACAGCATAGCTGCTCATGAAGACCTTGCAGAAAACAGAGGGGCAAACCCTTGACGGAAAAACAAAAAATGACCAAGAACACCGACGAATGAAAGGAACAGGCAAGGAGTTGAGCGGGAAGCGTAGACAACAAGGCAAGTACGTTGCATTATTTTTGAATTGAATGCCATATATCCCAAAACCAAAATATCTGATTGCATTTCATATACGTGTCACTACCAACAAATAATTTAATCAATCATACAACCATTGTAAAGTCATTTTCGTGTAATAATTAAACGCTGTAACATCATTTCCTTATGGTAGTTTGGGTAAAGCATTGGGCTGGTCCTATAAAAGTGGTATCAGAGCAGGAAAAGTTGATTGAGGATATGGAAGCAGGGCGACAAGGTCGTGGCCGAGGTGGTAGAGGTGCTTGCAAATTCGCAGATGAAGGGTTGAGAGAAGAGATTTAGATTCTCGCTATCCGTTTGGAGGAAGTAGAGGCAGGTAGACGAAGAGACTCAAATATAGGTGACGAGAGTGAGGAAGAACCTGAAGCAGCAGCAGATGGACAGGAAGGTGATTCTACATAAGTGAGCTTGTTGAGGTATGTTCTAGTGGCAAGCCGCAAACCCAAGCCAGAACTCCCGATGTATGATGGCATCCTGTCTATTGAAGTATTACTGGATTAGATTAGTGAGATGGATAAGTACTTTGAGTGTGAGGAAGTCAGCGAAGACCACATAGTTAAATTCGTTGCGAAAAAATTGAAGGGACACGCAACCCTATGGTGGGATAGTGTCCAGAACGAGAGGAAAAGATTGAAAAAACTACCGATCAAAACCTGGTCAAGGATGGTGGCCAAGTTAACAGGCAGATTTGTACCAAGGGACTATTAGATTACGCTGCACAGGTAGGTGCAGAATCTGAGACAGAAAGGATTGGCGGTAAGGGAATATACAGAGGAGTTCTATCGAGTGAATTTGCGGGCTGGATATACAGAGGATACAACGGAAAGGAAAACTAGGTATGTTAATGGATTAAGGTTGGATATTTTGGATGAAATTAATATTTTGTCACCAAATAACACTGAGGAAGCGTATCATAGTGCGATGAAGGTTGAGGAGAAAATCATTAGAAGGCAGAACGCTTGAAGAGGATGAGGAGCCAGCAGAGGGAAAGTCCAATCCTATGGAAGAGGGCAGACTGCTAATAATAGTGAGGAAGGTATCAGTTCCAGAGCTTCTGGATCAGTGGATAGAGGCGATAGTGCAAGGGGTGGAAGGTCATCCCAGCGGGGCAAAGGTAACGGTCGAGGAAGAGGGGATGGTTACCAATGTTATCGGTGTCATAAATGGGGACATAGATCGTTTGAGTGTCTGGAAGCAGAACAAGTTGGATAGCGGGGTACATACATGGCACAGCTAGAAGAAGCGACAACACCTCCCCAAGAAGCGAAGAATGTTCCAGAGACAGGGGAAGCTTTAGTGCTGCATAAAGTGTTGTTAAAACCAGTTAAAAAGGTCACCGACCAGAAACAGCGGAAGGCTTTATTCAAAACAGTTTGTAAATCTGAGGTAAGTGCTGTAAATTAATTATAGACAACGGTAGTACTGACAATTTAGTGTCTAAAGAGATGGTAGAAAAACTGGAATTGAAACATTTGAAACATGCCAACCCTTACAGAGTTTCGTGGCTGCAAAAAGGCCATCAGTTACTCGTAGATGAATAGTACGAGGTGGAATTTCAAATAGGTAGATACAAGGACAAAGTTGTCTGTGACATCATGCCAATGGATGTTTGTCACATACTGTTGGGCGGACCTTGGCAATACGATAGGAAAGTGACACACGATGGAGTGACGAACTATTATAAATTCGTGAAGGATGGAATCAAGCATATGCTTGTGCCCATCAAAGAAGAAGGGGCAGCTAAGACAAGTGAAACTAGAGCATTGTTAGTGAGTGGAAAACAATTTTTAAGATAGGTTGAGGACAGTGAGATAGGTTACGCAGTGGTGAAGAAGGCAAGGACAGTGTTATTGCATACAGAGATAAAAGATTTACCTATGGAGATACAACAAATGTTGGAGGATTTTACGGACATCGTTGTAGATGACTTGCCAGACAAGTTACCCCCCAAAAGGAGCATAATTCATCACATTGACTTCATACCCGGAGCCAGTTTTCCGAACAAAGCAGTATACCAAATGAGCCCCAAGGACAATGAAGAAATCAGGAAGCAGGTGCAAGAACTGTTGGACGAGGGATTGATAAGAGAAAGCTTAAGCCCTTGTGTTGTTCCAACAGTCCTTGCTCCCAAGAAGGGAGGAGAGTGGCGGATGTGCACCGACTTAAGGGCCATCAACAAGATCACCATTCGGTACAGGTTTTCGCTACCATATATGGATGATATGATGGATGGTTTAAGTGGGGTAGCGTATTTCTCCAAGATAGAATTGAAGAGCGGGTACCATCAGATATGAATACGTGAGGGGGATGAATGGAAGACAACCTTTAAGGCGAATGAGGGGTTGTACGAATGGCTAGTCATGCCATTTGGGCTGAGCAATGTGCCCAGTACATTCATGAGATTAATGAATGAGATGCTGAAGGAGTATATTGGGAAGTCTATGATAGTTTATTTGCATGACATAATCATCTTTAGCAGGACAAGAGAAGAACACCTTCAACATGTGCATAAGGTGCTGGAGAAATTACAGCAGAACAAACTGCTAATAAACTTGAAGAAATGTACTTTTCTGCAGAAGGAATTGATTTATTTGGGGTTTGTAATAGCAGAGAATGAATTGAAGATGGATCCGGAGAAGGTGGCAGCGATAGTGAACTGGCCATCTCTCAAAAACTTATTTGAGGTACGTAGCTTTCACAGATTAGCAAGCTTCTATAGAAAGTTCATAAGGAATTTCAACGAGATTTGTGCGCCAATGCTAGATACTATTAAGAAGGCCAACCAGCCTTTTCGGTGGACAGCAGCAGCGGAGAGATGTTTCCAGTTGTTAAAGAAGAAGATTACTGAGAGGTCGATCCTACGATTACTAGATTTCAAGAAGTTATTTCAAGTTCGTTGTGATGCCAGCGGGACAGCAATTGGAGTTGTTCTCAGTCAAGAGGATAAGCCTATAGCATTTTTCAACGAGAAGCTAAATGAGAGTAGACAAAAATACTCATCGTATGATAAGGAGTTTTATGCGGTCATACAGGCACTAAAACAGTGGAGGCATTATCTGTTGGGAAATGAGTTCATGTTGTTTTCAGATAAGTCTGCATTACAGTACATAATGCAGTAACACAAACTGAACCACAAACACGCCAAATGGGTGGAGTATCTGTAGAGTTTCAATTTCATATTGAAACATATTAGTGGGCAAGCTAAAAAAGTAGAAAATGTGTTGAGTAGGAAAGCTCTACTTCTGCAGGAAAGCACTGTGCAAGTGCTGGGGTTTGAGCACTTATGAGATTTGTACCAGATGGATGCAGACTTTAAGGAGGCCTATGAGGCATGCCAAAACCCCTTGGTGAGGGATAACAACCGTTGGTTAGATTACACTTTTCAGGAAAATTTGTTGTTTAAGGGAGGGCAACTGTGCATACCAGACTGCTCGATGAGGGAGAACATTATTCGAGAAAAGCATAGCGGAGGTTTGTCTAGAAATTTCATCGTGGATAAAACAGTCGAGCAGCTCATACACTTTTACTTTTGGCCAAGGATGCAGAGGGATGTGCGGCGATTCGTAGCCAGATGCAAAGTGTGCCAGTTAGCAAAGGGTCATAGTCAGAACATAGGACTGTATACACCATTACCCGTTCCAGGCAGAACATGGCACTCAGTCAGCTTGGACTTCGTCTTAGGCCTACCTAAGACACAACGAGGATACGATTCGGTAATGGTGGTAGTGGACAAATTCTCAAAAATGGAACATTTTATTCCTTGCAAGAAAACTAGTGATGTCACCCACGTGGCCCACTTGTTTTTTAATGAGATTGTGAAGTTATCCGATTACCCAAATCCATCTTGTCAGACAGGGACATGAAATTTATGGGACATTTTTGGCATACCCTATGGAAAAAGATGAATACTCAACTGAGTTATAGTTTTGCTTACCATCCGTAGACGGACGGACAAACAGAAGTTGTAAATAGGAGTTTAGGAAATCTGCTACGAAGTCTAGTGGGAGAGAACTCGCGGATGTGGGATCGAGTGCTGGCACAGGCATAATTCACTTACAACGATTCACCTAACCGTAGCATAGGTTTGAGCCCTTTCCAAATCCTCTATGGCATGCATCCTCGCGGAGTGCATGAACTGCGGGATCTTGGACTGCAAGAAAGGCGGAGCACAAACAGAGAAGATTTCACTAACGCGATGAGGGATTTGCATGAACATGTTAAACTTAAATTGCAGGACAATAGCTTAAAGTACAAACAACAAGCAGATTTGCGGAGAAGGGAGGTACAGTTCGATGTAGGAGACGAAGTCCTCGCACATTTTCGCAAGGAACGTTTTCCTAAAGGTATGTACAATAAGTTAAAGTACAAGAAAATAGGACCCTGCAAAATCCTTCAGAAGTTTTCAGCAAATGCCTATGAGATCCAGTTGCCACTAGGAATAGGCATTTCGCCTATTTTTAATGTAGCAGACCTATTTCCCTACACGGCTGACCTAGAAGAGAAGGAAGAAGATGGAACCATGCGACCCACACGGAACACCCAAGATGAAGGAGAAGCTTGGAAGAGAGAGATGCCTTACGTTCAACCTCCTGAGATCGAGAGCATTCTCGACACTCAGGTGGTGAAATGAACTCGGCGGAAGGAATATTTACAGTACCTGGTCAAGTGGAAGAACCGTCCAATTGAGGACAGTTCGTGGCTTGATGCCAGGCAGATCGAACAGACAGGTACTTCTGTCGACAAGCTCATGGACCAGAGCCATGATTTCCTTTTGCCCCGGGAGCCTAATGTAGGAGCATCTAGCTCGCCATGACCGGGTGAAGTCTCAGCCAGGACAAAGAACAATGAATTTACTTTTATTAGTTTTTATGATGATCAACAGGAAATTAGGTAGGATTGTTAATTTTATTTACTTTCATTTAATTAAGGACCATTGCATAGTTAGGATCTAGTGTTGTCTGTTGTTAGCAAATCAGGATCATCCTTTTTTATTTTAAAAGGAAAAGAGAAGACAAATTTACTGGGAGAAGAAATCTTGTCGTAATATAGGACAACTGATTAACAACCAAATAACTGTAAAAACCCAACTGAAAGAACAATCATACAGTTTCATTAACTAGAACTAAGTAGCTATAAATGTAAAAAAACAAGACTATAGAGGGGTTCAGTCCAGAGAAGACCTCTCGCACTCAGTTAAGAAATAACAACAGAGAAAATTGAAGTTTCTGTCCAATCTGTATTCCTATTGTACTTCGTTATGTTTTATGATTTATAACCAATTGAATGCACGCTAACCACTCATAGTTCTTGTAAATAAATAATTATTTTTGTTCCTGAAAGTATAGAACAAGTGCGTGCAGCAGAGATCAAAGAACAGAGCAAATTCAAGGGTTTGAAGGTTCGCTAAAGTAAATAACAGTGAAACCATAATTCCACACACGACAACCATCAACAGACTAAGCAACAACTTCCGAACTACATTTCGAGAGACGGCCACATCACGTACCAACAAATTGTAAGACTCAAATAATAATAAAATATCTCAGATCATCTTCAACCAAACGGAGGCATTTTACAGCACTTCAAATCACCAAATTCTGAGAAGACAAACAACATATGTAAGCAGGTAATTCCAATTTCGTTCATTTACATTTATGCTAGAAACATTACTTTCAAAAGATTTCCAGGTGCAATGAAATCATATTACACAACGTAACCGTAAGGCCGAAGCTCAGTATGCACAAACCCTGAGCCATGAACCCTAGGTGAGGGTTTCACATTAAACTTTCAAAATCTGAAGAAACGTCTAGATCTTGGATGATAAACCTTGAGTGAAGGTTTGCAGAGGAAGTGCCATTACAATCCGAGGACGACTGTGACATACATTGGAAGACTGGAAACTAAATATAACAAAACCTCACTCGTATAGAATGTTCAACAAACCCGTGGACTCAAAAAGAGACAGAGTTCAGAAGACCAACACGAATGGCTACCATAGACTAGAGGAGGCAGAGCCTACCGTGTAAAGCCGTGGCAGAGAAACCCAAAACCTCCAACAGCAAGACCCTTGGTGTTTGCATCACCAAGAATTTATAGAAATTAGTGAATGTGTAATCACCGAAGATGAAAAATAGAATCAGGAAACAACAGGATGAAATCATTGAAGCTGCCAACGTTACGTGAGAGTTGCTGTGAGGGAGAGACAGGCGTCCCACAAACAATGCCATTAAACTAGAGAACAAGGCGCATTCTAGTTATAACCTACAAGAGAAATTTTTTTCGTTGAAATAGGGACAGAGAGAATACCTTTGTATCAAGCCTGGAGCCGGAGGAAGCCATTGAACCAAACCTGGAGACAAGTAAACAACAGAAATCCAACTAGGAGAGTGAATTTCAGCACAAGAGCTAATAGACTGAGACCTGTTGAACCACGACAGAAGAAATAAAAATGCACAGGAGTCTTACCCAGGTAACCACCGGACGAAGTAGAACCGTCCACAAACCAGGAAGCAAGAACAACACACTCACGGTGACAAGTAACTAGAAAAATGCACGCAGAGCCTATAGCATAGTTGCTCACGAAGACCTCACAGAACACAGAGGAGCAGACGCTTGATGGAAAAACAACAAATGACCAAGAACGCCGACGAATGAAAGGAATAGGAAAGGACTTGAGCAGGAAGCGCGGACAACAAGGCAAGTAAGTTGCATTATTTCTAAATTGAATGCCATATCTCCCAAAACCAAAATATCTGATTGCATTGCATATACGTGTCACTACCAACAAATAATTTTCAACCATACAACCATTGTAAAGTCATTTCCGTGCGATAATTAAACACTGTAACATCATTTCCTTATGGTAGTTTGGGTAAAGCGTTGGGCTAGTCCCATCGGAATACTTAGCAATAGAATGAAACAAGAAACTCTAGATATGATCTTTATCCAGGAAACTAAATGTTCCATTCAAAAAATCAAAGAAATTCATAGCAAATGGCTCAATAAATTTGATTTTCTAGAAGTTAAAGCAGATAATACAGTAGGAGGCATACTCACTGTTTGGAACTCCCAAAAGATTGGCATAATAGATGTTGAGGCATCTAGGAACTATTTATCAGTGATTATTCAACGTGTGGGAGACAACGAGACTTATTTGGTCACGAATGTTTATGGCCCACAACTTAGATTTCTAGATTCTCTTGTAGAACTAAGAGATAGACATGCAGGAGTTCCATGGATCATGGGCAGGGACTTCAACATGATCAAATCATGTTTAGAAAAAAAAAGGGGGAACAAGAACTTTAAGCAAATATTCTACAACATTTCAAACTTTCATAGATAATATGAAGCTAGTTGACATTGAAATGAATAATGGCCTCTTTACATGGAACAACAAGAGAGGAGGGGAGTCTCAAGTAGCCTCAAAGTTAGACAGATTCATAATTTCAGAGGACCTTATTAAAGGAAGTGGATACATGGTGAAACACATATGCTGAGAAGAAACAACGCACTCTCATAGGGAGATTAAAGGAAGTTGAGATAAAGGAATAATTGTAAGAGAATTTCTAGATAACAGGAAGTTGACACTCACAAATTTAAGTAGAACCTTAAATAAAAAGCCTGAAAAATGCCAACACGTCATCAAATTTTCATTTCATAGGGATTTGAAATTCCAGCCCTGCTTCTTATATCCCGATAAAAGAGCTCCAAACTGCACTTCTAGCACAAACAATCCATCAAATGATTGCCACACCGAGTGACGATCTTAATAGGAATACAAGCAAAACATAAAAACAGAAAACTTCAGAGAATTATCTCAAGGGCACTTGGGGCCACTCACTTTGTCTTCCAATTATGATAGTAGGGCCTAGCCTGTTTCAGTTAGAAATAATAGAGAAATGGTTATGTGGTTGTAACACATCTTCTTAGTTTAGGAGTAGTTCCTAGAATTTAGGAGGTTGTTTACAACTACCTATTTTTCAGTGATGTATTTAATATGTAATATTCATTCGTGTATGAAGAGTGAGTGAATGAGAAAGAGAGTCTCCTCCTTATTTGAGTGCAGTCTCCAGGTGATGTACACACCTGTGAGCTGCAACTCCTTTTAATTCAAAGTTTGATTTTTATCTTGGTATCAGAGCTTAGGGTAGAGGTAGCCTTAATTTTTTTTTTTTTAAGGACGTATCATTAGTTGCACATCTGTAGAGGTAAGGAGGATTGACGCTCTTTTTTAGCAGATAGACGAGCCAATTGGCCATTGGCACTAGTTTTTAGTAGAAAGACGAGCCAGTTGGCGCTCTTTTGAGCCTGAAAATCGAGCCAGAAAACAAACAACTGAATTGGCGCCAAACTGTGCCTGTTAAGTGCCCCAATTTTCGTGCACTTCGTGAATTTTGTCTTTTCCGCAATTGGCGCGGATTTGTAGCTGTTCAGAGCGCCATAGAGCCAACCTCTTTCTCTCTGGAAATCTTCAATTTTTTGTTGCAGATCAGGAGTTGCCCGGTGGTGGCACGTGGAGATTCTGCTCGGTGGCAGCAGATTTGATTTTCCTGGTGGAGGCGTATTGAGGATTCTTGATCAGCTCGGAGGTAGCAGATCGGATCTGCCTGGTGGTGGCGAATTGAGGATCCGTGATCCGCTCGTTGGTAGCAAATCAGCCATGCCCGGTGGTAGCGAATCAGAGCTCTGTGATCTATTTGGTGGAAGCAGATCAATTTTTCTTTTTTCCCAGTGGTGGCGCAGTGCAACTCCTCGATCTGTTCAGTGGAAGCAGATCGCCTTTGCCCGGTGGTGGCGTGTTGGAGCTTGTTTTTTGATCTTTTCGGTGGTAGCAGATCGGTTTTGCCCGGTGGTGGCACAGGGAAGTCCGTGATCTGCTCGGTGGCAGCAGATCGGACTTGCCCGGTGGTCGCACAGTGAAGTTCCAAATCTATTCATTGGCAGCAGATCAGACTTGCCTGGTGGTGGCCGATTGCAGTGTTCAGTTGGGCGAAAATGAACAACAGTTTGGAATCATACCTCCACGAGTCTGGCAAGCTCGATGGAACGAAATTCTCTAACTGGAAGTTCAAAATGCAAACTTTGTTGGAGAGTGCGAATGAATGGTTGATCGTCTTGGGAAATGAGCAGAGAATTGGAACACCGGCCCACGAACAAGATTGGGATAAGAGAGAAACAAAGGCGAAAGTCATACTGAAGATGTCTGTCAAAGACAACATTATCCCCCATATCAGAGATTGCAAGTCGACCGCGGATATATGGACCACAATCAAGAATCTGTACGAGACATAGAACACAAATCGTGTTCTGGAACTCAAGGGAAAATTGTTTGCATTAAAGATGGATGAGAATGAATCCGTTGGTGGATTCATGGCCAAAGTCAAGGATCTGAGAGACAAATTGGGAGCCATTGGAGAGAAGGTACCAGATTCAGATCTGGTTACACTTACACTGTACAAAATGACTGATGAATATCATAAATTCATCTCAGGGTTGTCAGTGAGAGAGAAAGCCTCCTCGTTTGATGACCTGACAACAATTCTGCTCCAGGAGGAGGAACGAAGGAAAAATCTGAAAACTCAGAGCAATGACTTAGCTCTGATGGCGAAGAGGTGACAGTATAGAGAAAAGCAGCACCAGCACAAACAACAGCATCACCAACTGCAGCAGCAGCAGTAGAAAGGGGCCAACTCGTTTCAAAAGAAATCATTCAGAGGTATGACTGATAATTATGTTAAGAGATGTTTTTACTGTGGGAACCCTAGTCACTAGATCAAAGAATTCTATAAGAGGCAGGCAGATGAAAGAAAAGGAAAATAGAGGAAACATCAGGGGTGTTTTGCTGGAGAAGAGGATGACCACAGCCATGATCTTCGATTATTCACAGTCGACTATGCACTTTCAACATCAAAAGGGATGAGGATAATATATGGTATGTCGATTCTGACGCATCCTCGCATATGACTGGTAAGAAAGATTGTGTTGAGTTTCTTGAAGAGTCTGCATGTGGATCAAAAATTTAATTAGGAGATGACAGTGGGTATGAGATAAAAGGTTGTGGGGATATTCCTATGAAGCTACCTAGTGGCGACATCAAACATCTCAAAAATGTTTTATATGTTCTAGGAATTAAAAAGAATTTGATCTCTGTCTCTATGATAACAGACCAGGACATGCAGGTGCAATTCTTCAAGAATGGATGTGTCATTCAGGATAGCCAATTGGAAACAGTTGCAACAGGGGTACGCATGGGGAATTTGTACAGACTAGATGCAAGGAGCATGTCATGACAAGCGATGGTTGCGGCAACATCAATAGCTGAAAATCTCTGGCATCAGAGATTCAGACATCTCAATTTACAAGATCTCATCTTACTCAAAAAGAAAGGTATGGTCGATGGTCTTCCTGCTTTACATAATATCAAAATGGAATGTGATGGATGTGCATTAGGGAAGATGCATAGAGATGAATTCCCTTTGCATGTTAACAGAAAAGAAAGAGACATCCTAGAACTAGTGCATACAGATATTTGTGGACCTATGCAGACTAGGTCTTTAGGAGCTGCATACTACTTTCTACTATTTACAGATGACTGCACTAGGTTCTCTTGGGTATATTTTTTAAGCAAAAAGAGTCAAGCTTTCTGATACTTTAAAGAATTTAAATCTATGATAGAGAACCAAACAGGAAAGAAGATAAAGATTCTCCGCTCGGATCAAGGGGGAGAATACAGGTTAGATGAGTTCATGAACTTCTGCAAGCAGCATGGGATCATACAGCAATTCATAGTGCCACACACTCCACAGCAGAACGCGAGAATAGGACCCTTGTGGAGTGCACGAGAAGTATGCTTCAAGGTAAGGGTATTTCTAATGGTCTTTGGGTAGAAGCCATTAATACTGTTGTTTATTTGAAGAATAGGAGTCCCACCGAATGTCTAGGCTTCAAAACCCCCTTTGAAGCATTGTTTGGACTCAAACCAGTAGTCGGTCATTTAAGAATATTCGGATCTAAAGCTTTTGCTCATATACCAAAAGCAGATAGGAAAAAGCTAGACCCCAAAGCCTTGAAATGTATATTTGTAGGATATCGCACAGAGTATAAGGCATACAAGTTATATAATCATGTGACTCATAAAGTGTTTGCAAGCAGAGATGTCATCTTTCATGAATAGACATAAGATGGAAAGGAAGACTCTAACAATGACAGCCACATTCCATTCCTGATAGAACTGAACAGTGAAGAAGAAGAAGAACAGGAGCAGGAGCAGGAGTAGAAACAGGAAGAAGTAGCAACAGATAGTGTAATAAGTGATGATGCAGGCCCGAAGAGTGCTGAAATAGATAGAGTTGAGGTAAGTCCATTACCTAGAATATCAGGTAGGAAGACTAGACTACCTGCAAAATTCAGAGACTATGCTTTAATGTCCAAAATTTTAACTATTGTAGAACCCTCAAACTATGACGAAGCAAGTAAATAAAATGAATGGAGGGTTGCAATGCATGAAGAAATGGAATCAATATATAGAAACCATACTTGGGACTTAGTTGAGTTGCTAGAAGGAAAAACCCCTATAGGCTGTAAGTGGCTGTATAAACCTAAGATAAATGCAGATGGGAGTGTAGAAAAATTCAAAGCTAGACTGGTAGCAAAGGGTTATTCACAACAAGAAGGAATTGATTTCGATGACACCTTTGCCCCTGTAGCTAAACTTAATACAATTAGAATGCTAATCTGTTTAGCAACAAAACATAAATGGAAGCTACACCAGTTAGATGTTAAATATGCATTTCTGAATGGATAATTAAAAGAAGAAATATATTTAGTACAGCCTCCTGGTTTTGTGAAAAAGTGGCAGGAGCATTTACTGTGTAAACTACATAAGGCACTTTATGGTTTGAAACAAGCTCCCAGGTCATGGTATGACAAAATTGATTCATTTTTTATTCAGAATAGTTTTCATAGGAGCCTCAACGATCCAAACCTGTATACCAAGATAAATAAACAGAGGAAAATCATTTTTATTTCTTTTTATGTGGATGACATGATAATAACAGGGAATGCAAATAATTTGATGAAAGAAATCAAGCAACAAATGTCATAAGTATTTGAAATGAAAGGCCTTGGTGATCTTCATTACTGCCTAAGATTGGAGGTGTGGAAAGATTCTGGTCAGACTTTTCTAACCCATGGAAAGTATGCCAGAACCCTATTGGAAAGATTCAGAATGGAACAGTGTAAAACAGTAGCAAAACCATTGCAACAGAACCTCAAGCTAAGCAGTGACGATGGCACAAAATAGGTGGATGCCACTTTGTATAGACAGCTAGTCGGAAGTATGACCTATCTCACGACAACTAGGCCTGATATGGCATACTCTGTTAGTGTGCTGAGCCAGTTTATGTCCAGACCACTTGAAAGTCACTGGAATGCAACAAAATGTGTGTTGAGGTACCTTAGTGGTACTTGTAATTATGGTCTTTTATACACTGACATTCTGATGTTACTTTAGCAGGTTATTCAGATTCAGATTGGGCAGGCAACCTGGATGATCGTAGATCCATCACAGGATATGCATTTAGCATTGGATCCGGGGTTATTTCGTGGAGTAGCAGAAAGAAAAGCACTGTAGCATTATCATCATGTGAAGCCGAGTACCAGGCGTTGTGTGCAGCTACATGCGAAGCCATCTGGTTGAGGAGATTGCTCAGCGATGTAGGCGAAGAAAAAAGAGAAGCAACCAGCATCAAAACTGACAACCAGAGCACAATAAAGCTTGCATACAATCCAGTTTTCCATAAGAATACTAAACACATTGATACTCAATTTCACTTTGTACGAGAAAAGATACAGTCTAAGGAAATCTGTGTGGATTATTGTAATACTTGTGGTAATTTAGCTGATATCTTTACTAAGCCTCTAGGGCGAGTAAAGTTTGAGTTATTTAGAGAGATTTTAGGTGTGAAAAATAATCCTTTCTCCATTAAGGGGGGGAGTTAGAAATAATGGAGAAATGGTTATGTGGTTGTAACACATCTTCTTAGTTTAGGAGTAGTTCCCAGAATTTAGGAGGTTGTTTACAACTACCTATTTTTTCAATCATGTATTTAATATGTAATATTCATTCGTGTATGAAGAGTGAGTGAACGAGAGAGAGAGTCTCCTCCATGTTTGAGTAGGTGATGTACACACCTGTCAGCTGCAACTCCTTCTTTTAATTCAAAGTTTGAATTTTAGTTGTTTCTTTCCGTAATAGCGAGGGGGAACGCACAAACATTTCTTGCAACATTTCTCGCAGTAGAACATACATGGCTTCCGATATTGTGTCTGAGAACATCTCCTTGTACAAGCATTTTGGCATTCTGTGGAAGAACATATATTTGATTTGGTTCTATTTGATTATTGATGTAAACTATTTTACAATATACTAGCATTGACATTAAATAACAACTAAATAAATCCTCATTCCAGTATCGAGACATCGTTAAAATCACATGGAAATTTATATTCAGAATGCTAGTGTGTTTTTTTGTCATGGCGATTTCAGAATCCCCCGAAGAAAGAACAACACAAGAAAAATGCCAGTTTTGTTTTGCGAACAGTCGAGGATTCAGTTTTGAGGACCAACACAAGAAAAACGCCTAGCACAAGAAAAATGTCAGTTTTTTTTACGTTAAATAGTAACCAAATAAATCCTCACTCAAGTTTCCATACAATGGTAAAATCACATGACAACTTACATTCAGAATGCCAATGTTTTTTGGCTAATGGTCAGGGATTTATTCTGTTTCGTGGCTGTTGAACTAGACCACATAGCGCAACAGTTACTGCCCCTTTTGGCCCATGAACCATCGGGGCTTGAACAGTTCCAGATACACACCAAAGATGATGGAGGACGAGGATTGTTGGGCAACCAGAAAGGACACAAAAATCAGCAACATCTCACTGATTGGGCAACCAAGAAAAAGCGTACTATTTCATTGGAAACATCCAAGAATAGAAAAGAGGGAAACATCTGAAAAAGGAAACATCTAAAATATATTGGCTTTATCTAATTATGCAGTTTTATTTTATATTTTGTAATAAAGAGAATGATTGCATTGTTTTTAAAAGGCTCATCTCTTCTTCATAATAAAGTAGTGGTATTGTTTGTAGACCTGCGTTATTCTAGTGTTTGTGTCTATAGTCTATTCTGTGATTCTCTATTTTATTAATTTTCAGATCTGCAAGTAGATCAATTGGTATCAAAGCGTAATATCTTGGAAGCCATCCACCTGTTCGAAGATTTTTTTTTTTTTAAGGGTCATACATTTCACTCCATTCAGTGGATGAAAATCATGCTGCCCCGTCAAGAGTGTCAAGAGCCCTCCCATGCAGACTCACAAGTGAATGATTTAGCTAGGGCTCTTCAAGAGCTAATTACGCTGCAACAACAACAACGCCCTCTAGGGAAAATGCAGCTTGATGCATGCTTTCAACTGCCAAAATTCTCAGGGAAAATGAATGGTGAGACTGTTGATTCTTGGATCCGCAGCATCTCCAACTATTTTAGAACCTGTCCAACAATGGACGAGGAGATGAAACTTTAGATCGCCAGTCTACAATTGGAAGGCCTAGCACAAACATGGTGGGATACTCATCTTGAGAATATGTCCTTGGTTGTGGAACTTGGAGAACAAGACGAGACCAAATCGACGCCCATCACATCTTGGAATCTCTTTTGTGAGGCCTTACTTGAACACTTCTATCCTCCAGGATATATACAAAATCTCCTTCTTTAAATGGCGTTTCTCTTGAATCTTTCGTTGTGAGTTGATGAAGATTAGCAGATGATGATCTATATGGAGGATGCTCTCTTTGCCAAGAATGTAATGGCGCCATTGCTTCAAAGCTTGCAATAAACTGTATAATTCCTTTTTATAGGTGTTGTACATGAGCTTAACATCTGCAAGTGCCTCAGAATGGTATGCCACAGGGTGGCCTCCCTGTTTAAGAACAACTCCAATGGCAAATTGAAAGGCATCAGTTTCCATCTCAAATGGTTGATTCATATCTGGCAAGCGAAGAATAGGAGCAGAGCATAAGGCACTCTTGAGTTGAGCAAAATGTTGCTCAGATTCGACATCCCAAATAAACTTT
>APFE030920283.1:18817-69677 GCA_000404065.3 Pinus taeda | reverse complement strand
ACAAGCTTGATGGGGATAGCATATGCTTGCGGTATAAGTTCGACCTTCGGTCGAATCCAACCTAGTAAAATTTTAACGAGCCCTAGGGAGGAGAAGCTCAAGAATCATCATAATGACGAGTCCAATGTCGTCAGGGTTTAACGAGTCCGACATAGGTAAAAACTCGAAGTCTTTTTCATGTTTAGAGAGTTTGAAAAAGACACGGAAAAGAAAACTCCAGAGGTCCTTTTTCGTAAAGTTGTGTCTCTCGGGTCCGAAAAAGTGTAAAATGATACCCGAAAGAACCGCCCGATCATTACGACCGAGGAGTACTTTTCATGAGTAGTGACTTTGATCTGAAAAAGTAAAAAAGGGATCAAAATAACATCGTTTCGCGACCATTAACGAGTTTGAAACGACAAAAACCCGGTAATCTTTTAGTGTTTAAACAGTTGATAAAAGAACTTGAAACGACCGCCCCTTGGTAACTGTTTAACGAGCCAAGAGGGACAACTCGGCAATCTTTTCCGCTTTAAAAGGTTAGGAAAAGAGCTTAAAGCGGACCATAAGTAACATTTTCTTATGTTTATTCCTAGCTGGATCTTTCTTCACGTGGTGTTGTGTTTTATATGCTATGCGACTATTTGACACATATGTGAGCTAATGTATCTAGTGCATAACAAACGACCCGATGGAATGTATACATACGCAAATGTTTTATTATATTTTATTTTTTAAAAGCTTGAAAACACACATGAAAATCACGTATGCAAACTATGCTTTGGAAAAAATTTTGCATGCCCCCCAGCATCGTGTCTCAAACCGAGGTACATGCCCCCCAAGCTTCAATGCATTCAACAAAGTGCATGGAATGAAGGTTCAATTTCGAGATCCTGGAAAGACTCGACTTGGAAAGGGAGTTGTTTCATTTTTTAATGAGGTTGACACGGTAAAAGAACTATCCTCATAACCCTTGTTTCATTTTTTAATGAGCTTGTCACAAGATCAGGAACTATGCTCAGGATCCCTTGATTCATTTTTTAATGAGCTTGACTCAAGACAAGGAACTATGCTCCGCACTCCTAAGTCATTTTTTAGGGAGCTTGACATAGGGGAATGAACTATGCTCCTACCAGTCCTAGTTTCATTTTTTAAGGAGCTTGACATAGGAAACGAACTATGCTCCGCAACCCTTGTTTCATTTTTTAACGAGGTTGAGACAGGAACAAACTATCCTCATACTCCTAAGTTCATTTTTTAAGGAGCTTGACATAGGGGAATGAACTATGCTCCTTGGTTCGTTGTTCATTTTTTAACGAGGTTGAAACAGGAAGAACTCCTCGATGGTGGCCTGTTTCATTTTTGTCACAAGGTTGATACAGGAGAAAACTATCCTCGTCGTAGCCTGTTTCATTTTTTAACGAGGTTGATACAGGAAAAAACTATCCTCGCGGTGGACTTCATTGTAATGAGCAGGAATTCATAGCTTCCAAGAGTGTCTCATCCGGTGGAAGGTCAACGTCTTGGAAGTCGAGACCCAATGCCCCCAGGACACTATGCACGACGGCGGCGGCGCTGGATACAGGCATGGGATAGGTAGCCATGTAGTTGACCTGCGGGGGGGCAGAGACAACTGGTGGATAAAAACCAGGAGGGGACGACAACTACGCAGGAGGCATTGGGGGACTAACAAAAGACAATTGATCGATAGTCATGATTCTTCCGTCGTGTGGAAAGCAAACCACACGAAAAAGTGAAGAAACGATGGCCCCCATAGCATAAACATAGTCGCGACCAAGGAGAAGACTGAAGCCTAAAGCCCCTTGGGTGACCAACACGTCGATATAGACGGTTTTACCTCCCAAAGTAATAGGGAACTTCGGGAGGACACCTAGAGATGGACATGCTCCTCCGTCAAAAGTCAACAGATTCTGCGTGACCGGCTTGAGTTGCGGGGAACCTAAAGCTTGCCAAGTAGTGTAAGACATAAGACTGACCGACGTGCCTTCATCCAGAACAGTGCCAGGTACTGCCTTATCACAGGCAAGTACTGTAATCTGGAAAGGCACATGGGATGGAGGGCGGAAAGCAGTCAGGTGACGCCAGTCGAAGGAGATGGCCAAACGACTTAGTGGGGTAATCGTATGATCGCCCCTTTGGGCTAAAGGAACCGAAGAAGGACCCTCTGAGTCAACAGGGATAAGAGGATCGCTTTTGGACTCAGGAGAATCTGATGAGACAAGGAGAACATGATCATGATGCTCTTCCAGAACAGGGTGGTCAACGGGTGGTAAACCCGAGTCGACACTTTCTCCGACCAACGGTTGGTCTGGAGCAGGCTCGCTAGAGCCAAGTTCAGGAAGAGGAGGCTGAACAAGGGAGGTGGCTAAACCAATCTTGTGGTTAGCAGGAGGACGATCTGCAGCTACAGAAAGACGCTGATATCCAGTGGGGAGTTGGGGTGAGGGAACCGCAAGACTTTCCAACACAGAGGAGGCTTTGTCCATGAGTGGACAAAGGTGAAGGAAGTGGTGACCTTCACAAAGTTTGCAAGGGAGTCTAATCTTCCCTTTGCCTTTCGAATTCCCAACTACAGGGGTATCATCGCTGTGAGGGACAGCGGACGGTGATGGACGAGCTGGATCACAAGCCCATATTCTCAAGACCCTGGGAATGCCAGGACAATCTCGAAGGAGGTGGTTTTCTTTGCAAAGTCTGCATGGAAACTTGACCTTGGGTGGAGGGGTAGGAAGGAGTCTGTCTTCTGTTGTCTGTGGTGGAACAACAGTTGTGTTTGTAGCCTTCTTTGTGTTTGTGACCGTTCCCTTGTTTGACTTTTTCTTCGTTCACTTCTTCTTCTTCTTGTTAGCCACCTGGGTACTTCCACCAGGCGAAGAAGGAGTCGTCGAAGTAGGTGTCGAAGGGGTGGGGTCCACCTGTGGTTCAACTAGGTGTTGAGCAGGCGGCGGGACTGATGTAGTATCAGCCGACATAGAAGGGACCACAGAGTTTGAAAAAAGCCAAACTGGTAACCCGACAGTTAACCCTGGGAGAGTTAGTGTTGCCATATAAAGGGCACCAGCATTTCCAGGAGAAGGGAAACGACCAGCATCCCCACCAGGTGGGGGACTTAGGTTGATGAATCCCGGGAAATTTGCCATGTAAAGACGAAGTCCTAGTCAAACTAGCGCACTCAAGATCTAAATGGGTAATGTGATCGTGGCCAGATAAATTATTAAGACATTTAATTTGACCTTTTCATCTTTAAAGAGTCGAGAAAAGGACGAAAAGCTGACTCTAGTCTCCTTCGATTGTTTTTCGAACACGAAGTGACAAGCTGCTCGCTTACACCTTTTCTGTTAGACAGTCTGAAAAGGATCAAAAGCTGACTACTCTGGAAATCTAGGTAAAAGGGTGTGCCAAACAAACTGTAAAACTACTTATACACCTTAGCGATCAGAATATCACCAAGGACTTCCCGTACTGCAGTCAATCTTCCTGAATGCTGTGTTCAGTGCATTACGGTTCGTAGGGCGGCAGACTCGGATTCCTATGGATGAAAGGTTGCAATCCTATAGGGGTCTCCCAATTTATACTCGACGGTACGTGGGAGCACAGTCCGTACTGGCACCTATCGTTTCACCGTGGAGGAATCACCTAACCACTCGACGATAAACCACCTGGCTTAACGACGCCGGAACATGTCTCTAGCCTAGACCTCTAGAATATGAGCGTTAAATTCCAATGTGTTGTTAGGTTCATTGAATAAATTTTATTGTTGATCTTCAATTAAGTTTCAGTTTCTGGCCTTAGCGAATGTAATCTCTTGAAATGTCCTAAATGCCACTACATGCAAGAACTGTATTCGTTTTGTTTTGATGAAATCTAGCTACAGAAGAGTTAAGAGGTTCATGCAAACAAAACGATGTCCAAAATTTCTAATGCAGCTAACCAACAAGAAAGGAAAAATCTTTTCTCTTTTTCTTCTTTCAAAAAAGCAAAAACTAACATAACATGCCTAATTGATGAAAAGCAAAAAATCTTTTTCTTTTCTTTTTTAAAAATAATATAATAATGCACTTAAAGCAAGAGATATTCACTATCACATAATCGCTTCTAAAGAATCTATAGCCAGTTTTGAAACAAAAATAACAACCCAACAAAGCAAAGAAAAGACAAGATTTTCATGTAACTATGTAAGCTAAGTCACCACGAAATCAGGGAAAATAAGTGAGCTAAAAATGAGATATTTGCAGTATGAAGTGTAAAAACTCATATAACCACCAGGAGAATATAGAAATCAATCGACAAAAAGAACCGGATATATAAATCATCAATCCAACGGGAGGTTCGATAACACAAAAACCACAAAGGTCAAGATGTAAAATCGGTAGACAATGGCAAACAACCGAAGGATGAGACACCACCAGCCAATTATCAATCTAACAGACTCCCAGAAGGCATATAAACAGCAGAAAAACCAGACCCAAGTATTAGAGACTGACAAGCAAGCTTATTAAAAAACTTAAACAATGCGGCGCGACTGTAAGTCTGCAACTCGCGCTAAACAGAGTGTAGCGCGAGTTGTCTGAAAGCAGCTCGCGCCCAGTAGCGCGACTGTTCATAGAAAAACCGCGCTGGCGGGAATTTGCCAGGCAAAAAGACAGAACGGGTGGTCTGAGGCTTGGCTTTTAAAAGCTAGACAGAGCCAGCGAGTGAAAGATAGCAAGAACTCCAATCAAAGAAATTATTCAGACAAATAAATGACAGAAAAACGACATGCGAAGCAAGATTGATATTGTCCAGTTTGTAAATCAACCCGGAGATCGACTGAAGTGGCATTGATCTACTTCACTTCCGCATAGAAGAAGTGTTTCGAAGGCTGCCTGGCCGCTCTTGAGACTCCGTCCACAACTTACAAATCAGACAATACAAACACAATCAACAACGGACTCCCCAGCGGAGTCGCCAAATTGTTGTGGTCGGTAAATCCCCTCTGCAGACAGAGGCGATCCCACTAGCCCCACAGGGGTCTAGCAACAATCATACACGCTGCACGCAAGTTCCTAATTGCATAATTTAAAGTTCGATCAGAAAGACCTACCTGGAATCCAACGCTATTTGTCGTGGAAGAAGTGTCGCTCCTGTCCTTTAGCTTTGGCTGGTCACTATCCTTGCGCTCCACGCATGGACACCTGCACAAACGAAGAACAATCCAGAACAAGCATAAAATCCAATATCATACAATTATATATCAGTCAAGCAGGATATAACTCAAATATTATCAGAAGAACATGTGAGTGGAACCATAATAACAGTCGCTCATTATTCAATAGAAAAAGAGAAGAATTACAACCAATGAAGGCTTGACACTGCAAATCTCCTCCAACTGGGTCAGCATTCCAACATGTCTTGCAAAGTCACTTCCTCTCTCAACAATCCGGCAGCATAACCTCTCTTTCAGCTCTCACTATCAATTTAGCATAATCTTCAACACTCTGACACTATCATTAGCACTAGCCTGTTCAATGTGAGGTGACAGGCATTTATGGATGGAAGAGGTGGAAGTATTCATCGTATCCGGACACCTACCGAAGATTTGGCATTGTCCTAGAATAGCCTTTGGACTGAGTTGTCATGGATGAAAAAGACGACACTCGATCGTATCCATGGGATTTTTCCTCAGGGAACTGCATGAGTAATGCAGGAAAAAACACTTCAGTGTGCATTGGCCAAAAATCATGACTGATTTTGTGTGGCGCGAGATTTGTTCTGTTACAGCGCGTCTGTGGGCGCGCCCTCTTTGTAGGAACTGAGCCATTGGTGCGGGTTATACACTGTGGACCCGCGCTAATGAAAAAAGGGCATTTTCCAAGGTTAATCTTCAAAGGGTGTCTTCAGGGATATTGAAGTTCATACTTAGGAGACCTCAATGCAAGTGTTTTCAAGTTGTGTCACTGGTCACAGTTCCGTAAATGTGTCCTCCAATGTGTGACAGCGGGGGTAACAAGGACGGTGACCAATGGTGACAAATTACTGCGTAACACCAATGTTTTCCACCTTTCGCAGCCACTCCTTTGGCTAAAGTGTTGTAGCCGTTCCTTCTGCACTCTCCTCCATCAGGGTTCCCATTGCCAAATGGGGAAATTTTTATGTATCTATCATGTCCCAGTCTTCAAATTTGATTTTTTCCATATGGCCAACCATCAACCATTCAACTATAACCCATTTTGGAGGAGACGAGATGATGAGTCTATTATCGACTTCATCCAAATTGGTAGGTACCCTATCTTTTCCTTTACTTGGAGTCACATACTTGGGTCGTCGTACTGACTAGATAGCATCCTCTTCGAGGTTTATTTCTTTGACATATGTTGGAGAGCCCTCTTCCTCCTCATCGCTTTTAATTGTGACCATTTTACCCTTGTCTTCCATTGGGAGCTTTCTAAAGTGCAGATGTCGCGACGACCTTCTTACTAGTTCTAGAATCTAGGGGTCCTTCTTGGTCTGTGGTGTCTAGGGTGACTTAGGAAGCTCAGCTAACTGCAGCGTGGTTTTTTGTAGACTATCTATGGTAGGGTTTATCAACCTAAGGATTGATTCCTGGTAATGCTTTTGCAATGCCTAAAACCACAAACATTCTTCTAGTTGCTTGTCATTCATCTTGCACTCGTCTTGGACCCAGTGCATTGTTGTGTGACCCTTTTCTTGGTTGTTATATATGATTTCAAATTTAAAATCAGTCGTTCGCCCTTGTCGTGGCTCATAAATGTGATTTTGGTGGTTAATCTTACACCTTAATTGCTCATCGCCCACTCCAACGTATCTTAATTGTGCCATCTTATCATGAACAGTACCTGCAACGGTCGCCTTCCATCCTTTCCGCATGGTAGCAGAGCCCCTGGTATGTAGGTGCGTTGTCTGTATGTGATCAAGCTCACGCACTGTGGCTAGGTCATACAGCTTCTCGATAGCCTATGTTATAGTCCCACGCCCTCTTTCAATTTTGTGGGGTGCTAGGACTGGGCATCCTATGGATAGTCAGGTAGGCACACCCATCGTGCAGGTCTTCCATTTCCCGACTAGCCTAGGTTGCAGGCACCCTTCACGTTCCCTTGAGTCTGATAGCGGATGGAGATCTCTATGTCCTTGTGCCCCAGGGTGCAATTGCAACCATGCTAGCAGGGTTGTAGCTTGTCTTAGTGGCATAGGAGAGCCAGTCATGTCTAGTCCCTTAATTTAGCATTTCCCTGTAGCCCATGTGGGTGACTTCTAATTGTAGTTTAGTAATTTCTTCATCCAGCCTCGCACTTTTCTCTCAAAGTGTGGCCCCCGTTTCTTCTAACTTGCAAAGTTTTAACTTGCCACGCTGAATAGCTACCCAGAGCTGCTGAATCTCTTCGTGTATGTGCTCGCAGGTAGGATAGACTATAGAGGACATGGTTCCATGCTTGGCTAGGTGAGCCATCGTTCCGCATAGATTCGGTTGGGTTGATAGTGATGCAATGTACACCCGTACCCTTCGTTTTTGATGGATGACCGTCATGCACCAACATGGTTGTCGCGCATGTCCTCCAATCTGTACCTAGAACCGCCTCCTGTATCTCAGCTTTTGCAGCCTCCATCTAGGTGCACACGATGCTTCTTTCGATGCACCAAGCTACTCCTATGGTACGATTAAGGTGCCAAGGCAGACAAGCTGCCCTTCATTCGTTGCGTCGTTATTTGCTGGCCATTGTCTTTCCTTTGTGGTCACCCATTGCAATGATCAAATCATCATATTACAATTAAGTCTCACCTGCAATCTGTTCTGCCATCGCTCAGTCTCCTCATCTGAATCTGGTGTGCAGGTGCTATCACGCTCCTATGATATTCTTCCATCGTTTGTGGGGCGCAACCGATCCTGGTCTTGAGTTTCTATCTGATAGATGCAGTCCACCTCATCGTCACTCTCCTCATTTCACACTGGTTTGGTGTAGCGTTCTCCTTCAACTGGGTCCAACGGAACTATTTCCCACAATGACTTCTTTTCAAGCATCATCTTTTGTCTCTTTAAATTGATGATCTCGTTCATGTTCGTGGCCCAATCAATTCCAAGCAATGTAGGGTAAGGATTACTATCATCAACAATTTCTATTACCTCGAAATTGGTCTACATACTTACACCTTCAATGTCTACTATTACCCCTTGCAATCGGCCCATCGGTAAGATCTTTTGTTGGTTGGCCATTCTTAGTTGAATCGGGGACCACTGCAATGAAGGCTTACCCATTCTTTCCCATGTTTTCTTAGGTAGTATGTTTGGATCCCAGCTCATGTATAGAATGACCTGATCCATCTAGTATTCGTTGATTTGTGTTGTCATTCTCTTCTCTCATCTAGTGCATAGAGAATGTCTTCCTAGTTTCCGGATTATGCGTGGCTCACCCAATCTAGCACACCTAGTGATCAGCTCTTGTAGTCCTTTAACAACTTTACTATCACGTAACAGCTTCATGCAGGTTTCCAGAAAGGTAGTAATCATGGAGGGATTCACTCCTAGCTTAATTTGGTCCCTCCTACCTAGAGTAGGGACTTCCGTTAAGCTCTTCTAAGCTTCCTTAGGCGTCTGCTTCCATTGTTCCTGCTCAAAGTCAAGTTCCTCTGTAGGGATGTCGCACTCTTTCCCGTCGCCTCCTGTGGTTGTGGTACTCCTCAATACCATGTTTACACTGATTTCTGCTTCACATGTTTCTAATCACATCATCTAGACATTTTGAGTTGGAGTAGGCCATAACACTCCCTTCTCACACATCTAGGCAATTAACATCGGACAATCTACCATTTCATGATCAGACTACTCACAGTATGGAGAAGAGATCCTGGTCAGGTTAGTGCAGCCATGAGTGTAGTGTCCT
This sequence comes from Pinus taeda, assembly GCA_000404065.3. NCBI lineage: Eukaryota > Viridiplantae > Streptophyta > Pinopsida > Pinales > Pinaceae > Pinus > Pinus taeda. Next base: position 60,801 of record APFE030920283.1, on the reverse strand, counting down.
GGCCCTCCACAGTTATAACAGATAAGCTATATGTGGCTCGTTCGGGCCCCATTCCCCTTCCTCAGCCACGTACTTCAAATCCTCCGTGTGGCCCTACGGCTAGGTTGAAACCTCGTGCTTCAGTCCGCACTCGGTAGGTTGGGGTCCTTTCCATCATTAAGTTAAAACTCTGACACGTTCACTCATCGTGACCTACTGATCGACAAAAGTTGCAACATAGTTGCTGCAGGGTCTGGGTATAATTCTGTAATATGTGGCAGTTATTCATTGCATGTTTTCAACCCACTTGACAAAGAGCACAAGTGTGACACTTGGTCCTACTTGTACGTCCAGTTTTAATGGCATCGGGGCCCCCTCGCTAGATAGTTCATGAAGATGAGGCAATGGTCCTTATCATGCCCTTGACTTTCACATTTAATACGACCTACCTTTGCAGACAGCTCCAGTCGAGGCACCCTATCTTGCTTTAAGCTTTGCATTTCCAAAATAAGGTTTTGTAAGTGCATGTGGATTTGCTGAACTCCCAACCCTGGATCCTGTATTGGGGTCTCATGCAACCTCATTTTGGTCTCTAACACTTCAGCTTGGGTTGAGATATTTTGCTGGGATAGGGTTTTCCTTAGATGTTGTGTCAATGATGCTACAAACCATGTGAAGTGTTGCGCATCTATGAATGTCATGTTAGCCTCATGAATGGTGCTTTTTAACCTCTGGTCCAGATCCTAGAAGTTTTCCCTAGGAAACATTGTGATCTCCTTGAACTCAATAACCAATTGTGCTTCTGATTTTGGTTGGTTGAATTCTTTATTTAATGCATATTGGATTGTTGTTATTCCATCATTCAGGTGATCACTTGAGTACTTTATGTACCATGTCAACACGCGGTCCTATGTGCGCTAACTGCGGTAGCCATTTTTATGTTTTCATCTGTTATACCTTGGGCATCCCATATAGAACTTATCAAAAACTAGAATATCATTGGTTTCTCATTTCCTACACCCTTAAATATTGCCAACTTGACTGCACTTTCTATCCTGACTTGTGGTGGTTGGTGGGGTTGGAGGTGGGGTCAGTGTTGCTGTAGACAAATTTGATATAGGTGAAGTGGGTGGTGTCATGCATGGAGGTGGTATCAATGGGAAGCAATCCTTGATTAACCAGACTATGCTTCTTGGTGAGAACCTTGGGAGCTCCCCCTCACTTTCCCATGAGATAGAAATCAGAGGATTGTTCTCTACCCCTCCGATCCCTTGGTAACCTCTTTCGCTCTATGTTACTCCAGACATCAATAGACATGCATAATCTGTTTTTCACACCGTAGCATCTTAATCCAAATATTCTATGATTTGATATACTTACCCTATGGTCCTTGGAGAAATCTCCTTTCTACTTCACTATAACTCACAGTTATATCTATCATGAACTCAGTGATAAATCCTCCTATTAACCAATCCAACCAATGATCTACTGCATGTGTGATTTTATCTTTGGTGTCTTCTAGCCTGCGCATCAATTCTGGAGTCCACAAAATAGGTTGATCTAGCCTGCACCTTCCCATGCTATTACCTAACCTCGCGATCCACACATACAGCTCTATCAGAAATGTTCGCAAAGAAGACCTCATGGATATCTGTGCATATACAACGGTCCAACCAATCATCCTCTGATATCTGCGGGTTTCTGTTTTCATGAACTGTGAACTCGTGGAGCTTCAGATCCAACCACTCTTCAAGCTCTTTCTTTGTAGGGTTCCAGTGTTCCAACATCAGACATACTTAGACAGATCTCAGTCCTGGTAATGGAACCTTTTGTTGGCTTATAGGGGCTTGACCTAGGTTCGGAAGAGTTATTTAGCCAAACAAATCATGTAGCTACTGGCCCTTTTGGCAATAGACCGTGGAGTGCGGACCAAGGTCTCACCTGAGGTAGTAGCGGAGGGTATTGGAACCACCTTTCCACACCCTTGGGATGTCTAGATGTGGCTTGGATGTTTCACACATTGTTTTGTAGCCTCACACTACTCTGCTTCTACACAAATCTGAGACAGGGCTATTCCTCGATACTAGTTACTTAAGGAGTTATTATAGACCAAATCTAATTGTGATGGTATTTAACAAAACATTTAAGCAGGATAACCAATGCATGCATTTAACATAGATACAGATTTGTATTAACTCAGAACATAAGCATACAGATAAAGATTCAATACAAGTATCAATCATAACTTAACCAGATCTACAATAGCTCAGGTTAACACAGGGCGATTATCACGCAGGTGTTCTACCACATGAATGGGTCATTGATGGAAATATCAGTAAGCAATAGGCTGGGTTGAGATGACCCGATATGATTCCAAGTTGATAGTAAAGCTCCCCGATGAAATTCCAGGGTCGAACGATTACTTCCCTACGTGTCGAGTTATCCTATTGCTTGGTATGGGTGGAAGCTATTTCTCCCCGATGTGGTTCCTAGTTAATATGTTCTCCTTGATGATATGGTCCTCGATGAAAAAATTCTAACTATCAGCCTAATGATAAAGATTCTAGATAGAAACCTGATGGATAAAGGGTGGTAGATTGAGCTCACCTCTAGTAACATATTCTTCTTATTCTACATCTAAGGATGTGCGTGCATATGAGAAGGAACAATCAAGAGATAAAAATGAATAAGCAAGGTATAGATCGATATGTACAATGATGATTTTTTCTGAACATTGCACAAACACTACATGAAAAATATGATCCGTGATGATATATTGTTCGACGTACAAATATTTGTAGGTGGAATTCTCCATAGTTGAAAGGGAGTGTTAACTTTTGTAATTGCGTTAAAACTCCACCTTGGGAAACTCAAATGACTGAGATAATTATTGCATTATATTCCTCTTTTTTATAGGACCGAAATCAACCTAAAGATCACCCAATTTGGTTAAGCAGAGGTTGAATTATCAATTATTTTATTCATACATGTATTCTGCAATGGGTGCGATCTAATGACATGACTAAATTCTTGGGTTAGTATTAACCCCAAGTAAGCTCTTAGAAAATCATATAAATAGAATATACCTCAATATCAATTGGAAACATCTTCTCTTCTCTTTTGTTTTGGTTCACATAGGTTCGACAGAAGGGGTTCTCTCAAGGGTGCAAAATCATAGGCAAAAGGTTTGCTCTAGGTTACGGTCTTCTCGATCTCGGTCACTGACACACAAAATGGAATTTTGGTCCTTGGATGTTGGCACATAAAATACATATTTCATTAAATTTGTAATTAAATAGTGAATCTATAGTGTACAAATATCCAAAAAAATCAATTCTTGTGATATCTTTGTAAGATTTTTTTTCCAATTTTAATGAAATTTTTGTTATAAGCCTATGAGAGTGACTATAGAACCTTGGATAATGGAAGAAAGGCTTATGGGAGTGACCATGGCTTCAGAGGTAGATTGAAAGCTTCAAGTCCCCTATCACTCACATATGATTTTCTTGAGAGTGAAAAGTACATCTTAGTCACTTACACAATAACTGTAAGGGAGCGACTCTAGGATTTAGGTGTATTTTTCCATAGTCGTACTTATTAATAATTCATAAGAGTGATTTTGCAATCATAGACATGTGAATATTGTGGTAGACAGAGACAGCACAATGTTTCGATTGCACACAGACAGTTTGATGAGAGCGAATCGAGTGCAAATCTAGGATTTGACATATTCACTCTAGTTGACTTAAATGATATGGTAGATCTGGGTTTCTGTAGATCTAATTTGTTAGTATCCATTGAAAACATATTTATTAGACTCATTGATAGTGAAAATTGTGCTCAACAGTGTTTGACACAGTGACAACAATATACAACAGTTAACATCAATTTGTGACAACATAATACAACCATCCGTATGAGGACCAAAAGACATGAGGGCCCATAGTTGTCGCAATGAGGCAATACTTGTGTTCCTACGTGACTCCATCAAGGTACTATCTAGGCCTACTAGTAGTGGATTAACACCAGAGATGACATTAAGACTCTCTCAACTATATTGGTTGTGCACCAATATACCCCTCAACCGCAATCAAAACAACTGTGTTGAACTGGCTTAGAATGTGTGTCAATCAACCAAGAGCTTGGAAGATGTTGAATCTTACACTCAAGAAAGTGTGGAAACCAGAACAAACTAAGAACAAAACAATACTCCCAAAGGTTTTATACTTTCTTTTCACGAACAAGGTCCATTCAGAGAGATGGAGTTCTACTAGTGTGTCGCCAAGTGTTGTAGCGGCTACAACCACCCTCCAAAATTCTTCCTTAGCTTCATTTGAAGCCTCCCTACCAGCCTTTCATAGGAGCATGTCTTACCTTGTCAAGTACACAAGCTTGAGTGATTTTCTTGCAGAATGATAGCATGTCCATCAAAGCTTGTTGAATCCCCCTCACAAGCTATTTCACCAGACTTTGTCTAGCTGCAGGCTCAACAACTCCCTCAAGAAATTTCTCAATTCTGGAGGGCAACCAACCTTCTCTCCAGAAATTGCACAGTTTTGTCTGACAACCTACTAGGCTCCAAAATTGTAGAAACCTACCTGTCACTGTTCATTGAGAAAATCGATCAATTCCTCCCAGCAGCACTGCTTAGCCTAAAAATTGCACAATTCTGGATAGCAGTCAGTTTCTCTGCCTAGAAATTCCATAATTCCTCTAGGAAGCCAGCCCAACTCCCTCGCAAAAATGCACATTTTTTCCCCTCAGTTGAACAGACTGTTGTATCTTAAGTTTGGTTGACTCGTTCCCTCCTGGACCAAGGAAAACTGATTTACATGCATCGACTTCTTATCCCAAGGTAGCATGGATAGGCATCCCTTGATTCAGGGATCTATTTTTAGCAGCTAGAGGTTACATTGAAGGATCATTTCAGAAACCTCCCACCATGTGTTGCTTCTCCTTGATTTGTGGCATGCACGTCACAACCTTGATTTTATTGAAACTCATCAACCGGGCGCTGCAAAGCTCATTCCTCACATCGACCTTGCATCTTTGACATCCCACATTACATCTAGGAGTCGTTGGCACATTTAGCTCAGCATTTTTTGGGTAAGCCCACTTTTCATGTATTGTGTTTCATTTTTGTCACTCTTTGTGTATTGCTTCATGTGAGTGTTGTCTGCCTGATTTCAGTGAGCATTTGTTGTCATTTGCATGTATGTTAGCTTATATGAGAATCGTTTTAGTTTTTGTTTGCATCTCACTATTGTCGCATGCATGACAATTTTTTTTCACGAACAGGAACCGTTGTAGTGAATCACTTCACACACATGTATGATTTCCCATTTTCTGAATCCTACACTTGTTGTTTGCATGAATCATCATTCACACTTGTTTACACTCATCTAACCATGCATTTATACTCCTCATATTTTTAGTCACCTGTCGGCCAGACTAGGATGCCTTGGCCTGGAGCATGCGTTGACGAGCTAGCACTACGCATTTCTAGAAGTGAAGGCTCTCCCTTCATTGTAGAAATTACATAATGCTGACCAAGCATTGACCTCGAGACTTGCATTATGAAATTCTTCGAAGCAGTGTCCTGCTGGCCCCAGAAACAACGCATTACAGTTTGTTGGTTGCATGTCACTGCTGACTGAAATTACACATTGCATAGTTATAGTCCTCAGAAGGCTAGGCTGGACTATGCATTGTGTAGTTGTAGCAATTAGTCATCTTCCTGACATCTCAGACTATGCCTTCCGCAGTTTTGCTAGTCAGTCTCCCGACCTCCCAGTGGAAATTGTGAAACTTTCATGTTCAAACAGACATGTATGTTCCAAGTCATTCCTTAAGTTTGTTTTAGTTTTTGACTAACATATTGCTATCCATGAGTGTTGCTACATCTCCAAGAATAACATGTTTCCATCTATCTATTAGCAACAAAAGTACAATGGCTTCCAGGAGAGTAGAGTCAAAGAAACTGTTAAGAGCACAACTGTGGATGCAGTTGATCAAGTGTCTCTGAACCTTCCTATCCACGAAGACATTAAGTTCTTCATGGACAAGGATATCAACATCAATGGAAATGGAATCAAAGCGAGTAGCACTATTAGCAGCAGTAGAAGGCGGCACACATACATGTGACAAATTCAAGAGGAGGGTTGTTGACAGCATTAAGGCAAAGAAAATATGCAAGTTCAAAGTAGATCCACTCATGATGAATGCAGCTTGGAGATTAAGGATATGAGCTAACGACATGAAATTAATATTTCTCGAAGGTACAGAATCGAAAAGAGAAGGATTTTAATGTGCTGAACCAACAACTCAAGGAAGAACAAGAGTTGCATAGACAAAGAATGAGTTGCGACAGGAACAGGTGCAACAGCGGGCACAACATGCACAGACAGATGAAACTATGCCTGTACAATTTATAGATCCATCGCAGTAGCTGCCATGATGTAGACAAGGTGAGCAGTGTTTTTGATCGCATGCAAAGGAACTTTGTGGCATCCATGTCATTGTGTGCGCAAATGCGATCCCACCTATTTGGGACACTCACTGAGGTGACTACAAGAAGAAAGTCCAGTTGGAGTTGGACATGGATTTTGATAAGTTGATGCACATGGCCACCTTCACATGCTTGGATATGAGTGCAGACACTATGCATCAACATGTTGTCGATCTGGTCACACCTAGCATGACCATGTGAATGTTGTTAGATGATTTGGGCAGAGGTTCCGTATCAATGTACTGGGATTCAGCATAGGCAAGAGTTTGTTTAAGAAAGATGTTAGAATTGAGTGCATGAACACCATCACAGATGACCAAGCTTGGTTTCAGTTCACCACCATTGACCATCACAAGGATGCCAAAGTGTTGTTCTCACCAAAATGGTCTGAGTGTAGTGATGTCTCGCATGGATTTCTCAAGGACATGGAGCCTCATATTCATATGCATAAATACTTCCTAAGAGCGATTTTGTAGTCGCAGTCACCTACATATAGTGGCAGAGCGAGAGAGCACAACGTTTCGGTTGCACACAGACTGTTTTGATGAGAGCGACTTGAGTTTAGATCTAGGATTTGACGTCAACACTTTAGTTGACTCAAATGATATGGTAGATCTTGGTTTCTGTAGATTTAATTTGTTAGTATCCATTGAAAACATATTTATTAGGCTCATTGATAGTGACAATAGTGCTCAACAGTTTTCGACATAGTGACGACAATATACAATAGTTGACATTAGTTTGTGATGGCATAATACAACCATTTGTATGAGGACCGTTGTGGTGAGACCAACTCTTTGGAATCCTTGTGATGGGCAATGGTGGTGAATGGATGCCAAACTTGGTCATCTGTGATGGTGTCCGTGCACTCAATGGTGACATCTTGCTGAAACAAAATCTTGCCTATGTTGCATCTCGGTATAGGGATATGGATCATCCGTCCAGCTCGTATGATAACAATCATATGGTCGGTCTGGCTGTGACCGAACTGGAAACATGTTGATGCATAGTGTTTGTGCTGATCTCCAAGCATGTGCTAGTGGCTGTGTGCATCAAATTATCAAAATACATGTCCAGCTCTACTTGGACTTGCTTCTTGTATTCACCTCAGTGAGTGTGCCAAGTAGGTGGGATCACATTCACGCACACAATGAAATGCATGTTGCTAATTTCCTTTCCATGCGATCAACAACACCTCTGACCTTATCTTCACTGTGCCAACTACTGCGATGGAAATATTACTTGTACAGGAACAGTTTCATCTGTTTGTGCATGTTGTGCCTGTTACCGGGAATAGTGTCCACTCGGATGCTGCTATTCCCACTAAGACTGGTAGCTATCTTAGAAACAAACAAGTAAAGGCTATTTTTTTTTTCCTTTATGAAAATAGACAAGAGGAGGACCAAGCAGACCAACCTCAGTCTTGCGCTTGATTTCCTCTCCTTCCTGATAGAGCATCATTGCTTCTTCTTCATCTGCCCATCTTCAAAGAGCACCTATGGAATCACAACAACATACTACTATCGAAGAACAAAGATCTATATTCATAAATAACACAGGAGCAAATGTGTGTTAACCATACAAACGCATACATAAACAGGTACACAAGAATATGGAGGAAAACTAGAATAAATTTATTAAGATGAAAAGTAGCAAGAGGATTATAACCATATGTTCTGACCCAGCATCATCCTCTAGCTAGAAAGCCCTTCTTCACCTCAAGAAAAGCTTAGATCACCCAACACTATGAATGTACACTGGAAAACCAACAACAGTTCTCTATAAGATACAAAGTTCGAGCCTCTGGATCTCTGTGATGAGGGATCCATATATAGATGATTATAGGGAGGTGAGTCATCTTTTGGGATCTTGATTAGTGTCCTCTCTCTTATAGTTTCTATTTCCACTTGGGGAATGATGATCTCTTACTCATCCCTGGTTGAAAACAGAGAGGCAAGTGTCAGAGGGGAAGCTTCTAGAATATTCCATGATCTTCCACCTCGCATTTTGTCCCTGCCATTTTTCCATTCCCGACCGTTGCACCCTACAGAGGAGCAATTCAGTATGCATCGCACCTTCTACACTAGGAATGGGATATGCATCACACCCTCTACACTGGGCTTTTAGTATGGTCTAGTTTTGACCATTTATGTGCAGTTTTTAGTGGAGAACTTCTGGGAGATGATGTAATCAGCTGACCTTGTTCCTTTAAACAGTGAAGAAACACTTTTAAGGACTTAGGAGCCCTCATTTTATGGACATTTATGATTGTGGTTGAAGTGCCCAAAAATGTCTATAATAATTGCCCCCTAAAGCATGAGGTCGTTAATCTTTCTGATGTCGGGTGAAATGCTTTACTATGAGGATCCGAAGTTTTTTTGACCTGGGAGGTGGCTTGTAATAAGATACAATACAATACATTATTTTGAAAACATTTTTTCATGATCTAACTGAGGTGGGCACTCCCATGCTCAGCTTTATAAATTCATTTTCATGTACATAGGACAGACAATCGTGTGTGTGACAGACTGATGATTCAGACTCATCATCCTTTGATTTGGATGATCATCTGTTCGGAAATGATGTACACTTGATGTCTTTATGTTCCTGAATATATCTCAACCCAGATGGATGAAACTAGATCCGGCGTCTTCAAAACTCGTTTAATCTTCACTCGGAGTACAAGTCGATCCATGTGAAAAATGTTCTGGAGTCGAACATGGAAAGACATCAGCTGATTACCAACCAATGATGTAAGCAGTTAACAGGCACGAGAGGAATCACCAATAATGAAAATGACCCTCAAGGTACTAAAGTACAATTCATGTGGTGTGAAAAGAAACTTGGTGTCGAACACAATGTGAAATCTCTCGGTTGAGGGCCATTGATGTAAACCTGTCGCCGAAAGTAAGAAACTTTCCTTTGAGGCATGCAAGCTTCAAAGTACTGAAAGGGTTGTTCCTAAGTCAACTTCTTGGATAATGAGTTGATGTCCACAAGAAGTGACCCATCATAGGAGGGTCTTAATGAATCCCACATCAACAACATGGAATGAAGCAAATGATTTTTGAAGGTGAAAACAATCTGACAATACAGGGTTCAGGGTGGCGGTCATGAATAAATGGAGAAGGAATGTATTGTAGTGGGTGAGACACAGGCGAATTGTCTGAATGACTTCTCTTGAACATATCGGCGACATAGATGATGGATTGGTAGCATTAACCCTAAATATGGATGGTGTGATGGACTAATGGTGATGACCAGTGAATGGAACAACCCAACCCGGCATTGATGCGCAAGGAAAGTGTCATGTTCAAGAGCGACTTGCTACCAATAAGGCCTTTTCATGTTTTCTTCCCAATTTTCCCCAGTCATTGCTGACCAGTACCTCTTTATTTTGGTCAAGCTTGAGGAGGATAACATATGCTTGTTCTATAATCCTCCCTTTGGGCGAACATGTCGCTATATTTTAGTGAGCTTAGCGACAGTGAAACTCATTCTCATCCATTTGGACAAGTTTGTCGGTATTCAGTTTTAACGAGTTTACCGACAAGGATAACTCAGTCCCTTTCAATTTTAGAGATTATGAGTGGAATGGAAAGGAGACTCCAATGATTCTTTTTCATCATATAATCCCTTAAGTCTGAAAAAGCGTAAAATAATACAAAAGTAATGAGTTTTCGATAGTTTTCACGAGCCGAACAAGACAAGCAGTCGATCATTTTGTGTAATAATCCCTCGAGTCCAAAAAGATTAAAATATAAAGGAGGGGTAGCACTTCTGATGACTTTAATGAGCCAGAGAAGCCAATCGCTCGGCAATCTTTTCATATTTTACGAGTCAGTTGAAGAGAGGTTAAAGGAGACTCGTTTTTGAGGAACGAGTGATGGTTTCGAATAGCAGTTGATTTCAGGTAAGATTTGGAATTTTCTAATCATGGCAGTGTCACAAGGATGGCTAATAGAATCACTCTTTGCAGATGTTCCTCGAAGGGGTAAACAATCATGTGGGGGTGAATGATCGGCTAAAATAGAGTGGAGGTGATGATGAGAACACGACCAGGGCTCAAAAGCTGGCGATAAGGCATTCACAATGGTTATTTACCGGTTCATTTTTTAATGAGCTTAAACTCTAGGGGAAACATTTTCTCATGACTTCATTTTATTTTCTAACGTGCTTGAACTATGTGCTAAAATTGCTCGTGATAAGTTTGCATGCACCCAGCATAATAACGGAAATCGAGGTGCATGCCCCCCAAGCTTCATTTCATTCAACGCGGTGGTTAGAATGAAGGTTTACCTTCGAGATCTTTGAAAGACTCGATTTGGAAGGGGAGTTGTTTCATTTTTTAATGAGGTTGACAAAGTAAAAGAACTATCCTCATGGCGACCTTTGATCACAACTCATAAGGGGTTATGAAGGAAAGATCTGGTTCCAATGCCCCCAGTGGATAATGTACAACATCACTAAATTGATCATTAGATGATGTAGCTACGGTAGGGCTTGGAGGCAATGCCTCACGATGATCCACACTATCAAAATGTTCTGAGTTCTTCTTCATTTTTGTTGATGTAGAAGATCTCATGGGACAGGTTTCCACTGTGGCCAATTCTGCCAGCTTACTCAGAGGTAGAAGGGAAAAAGTCCCCATTAAGAAGGATCTTTTAGGAGGCCTACTCTGATATTTCGAAGCGACTGAGAGGTTCCGTGGATCATCGGAATGCTTCCCCTAACTTGTGAACTGTGGGGGAGAAATGTTTGTTGGTCAACGATTGTGATTCCTCCTTGGAAGGGAAATGCAATCTTTTTGAAGTATGTCAACACAACGGTAGCCATAGCATATGTCCAGGGCCTTCCCAGTAGGATGTTGTAATCGAGGTTTCTATCGATAACTTCAACATCAACTTCTATTGTTTTTCCCCCCAGTTTGACTTGCAAGTTACTTAAAATCCCATATGGAGTGTATGTTCACCCATCAAATGCTTTTAACGTTGTTTACGATTGCGACAAGGGTGGTGAGACTAAATTTTTCCACCAACTCATTGACATAATACATGTAGATGCCCCCTCATCAATAATTGTTCGATGAACAGTTTTGTTGAGGGCTTTCACTTGATTTAAGGAAAGCTAGTTGAGCTGGTAACTGAGGGACATATCCTTTGTGATCAAAGGCCACAAGATTGGAATCCGCTGGGTCAATCCCACCTATCGCTGATAATAAAGCCTGCTTTTGGGAGGGCCAATATTGGAGTACCTCAAGTGTCAACGTAGCAGACGGAAATTGGCTAGATCCTCCACTATATTATAATGTTGTGCTGCTCTGGCACGAGGATTAAATTTCAATTTGTGTACTACTCCCTTTGGCATTTTATCATTAGCTCAGGAATGATGGGTGGCACAACTTCGGTCGAAGTTTTTGTCGAACTACTAGGTTGATCTGTAGCCTTGTTGTTCAACATATGTGGATTTACATAATCTTTATTCCTTTTCAATATCAAAGCATCATTTTGTTGTTTTGAAATGGACAAAATAAGCACTCGGGACGGGGAAGCATTGTCACTAGCAACCAGATTTGTTCCTGGGTTCGGAAATGGATCAGTACATATCACTGAGGTTTTTGAATTCTTGAAGAATTTTATAAGCTCAGCTTTATATAGACAATCTCTTGTCCGATGATCCTCATCGCATAGCTGACACCCTGAAGGAGGTTTCCTTTGCCCAGAAGGGTTTGTAGAATATTTTTTAGGAGATGAATCCTCCGTTTTCTTCTTTTTCCCTTTCTTTTTCTTCTTGCCTCCTGGTTGCTTTGGTTCTTTTCCTTTCTCAGTCGACACAGCATTAACCTCTGAGGCAAGAAGTTTGTCATTTGCATTTTGACTAGAAACCGTACGAGCTTTCTTTGACATAGCCTTTATGTTTTTCGTGCGAGTAATACCTATCACACCATTGCAAGCATGAGAGTCTTTGTCTGATTTAGGAGGGGAGGAACGGAAAAATCTGGTCTAGGAGCATCAGGGATTTTATCGTAGAGCATGCCAAAGTGAGTATAGATCAAGTCTAGATATTGTGTACAAGCAATAGCTTGCTCTTCGTTGACGACTCCTCCCTTTGCCAAGTCTTCTGTAATAGAATGTAACAATGACTTAATAAACCATTCAGCCAACAGCTGATCAGGAACATATGTTTTTACCATTCTACGACGATGTTGCCACTCATGAATATGATCGGATCTGTGAGTGGCTCTCGTTTGTTTGAAATTGGTAAGAATCTCTATTCCCGTTTCGTACCTTATGGGTAACTGTAAATGGGTTAAAAAGGTTGTCGTTAGGGTACTAAAGTTATGAAATGAAGCTCTAGGCAATTCGATATACCATTTTTTTTCCGGACCAGTTAACGTTCACTGAAAAAGGTGAAGCCTGATCGAATCATCATTGAGAGTGTTTGATGAACACCACTGATGAAAGGTCATCAAATGATTCGACGGGTCTTCAACTAGATTTCCATTAAATTTAGGAATGTCTGATGGATGTTTATGAGGAATTGTCGGCCACCAAGGGGCATAAGAAATTGGATCATTCATCAGCGGTTTTGATCTGGTAATTCTAGAGTTGCTACAAAGGGAAACTGTTGATTCAGGTTAGTCGAAGCATACCCAGGATAAGATGGAATCGCCTGAGTAGTGGGTCTTTGCATACTAGCATAATGTATTTGATGCTGGTAACTTTGATAAGGTTGATGGGAATAACCATTATAGTATGGTTGTTGATAACCACTTTGGAAATGCGGTTTCCCATTACTTACAAAGACTTTTTCCTCAGGTCCCTCATATGATTGCTGGAATTGCGGTTGTTGATATTGAACTAGCCATGGTTCTTGGACCATTTGCTATTGTCCAATACTGGATGATTGACAAAGATGAGGAGTCATAGTACCTGTTTGGGCCTGAGTCACTCTAGATAAGGAGGCACTAACCTGAGGTTGTGATTGAATCGCTAAGACAAGAGGTTGTTGTATTGCAACCTGAGAAGCTTCGGGTTGGCATGCAACAGGTAGCGCTTGTACTTGCGATGCAGTCACCATAGTAGGTATAGTGGGACTATTTGACACAGGGTGGACTGGTTGCATTGAATATACAACCCTTGGTTGCTGAGGCAATATTGGTACCCAACCGCTAGATGTAATTCTAGTTTGACCTGAACTTTGTTGTAAACTCCCATACGGTTGTTCTCTAGGAGGGAACAATGAAAAGCCATACCGCCCCCCATATGGTGGCAATCCAGTACTTAAAGGGTAGACTGGCCTTTGAAGACACATTGGATCAATTTGTTGAGTTTCGACATTAGAAATACCAGATGAGAATCTGGATGAAGAAATAGGAACTAACCATGTCATCGAAACAGTCCCTTATTGGACTCCAACTTGTAGTTTATAACTTGCCGGGATAGATGGTACACCAGTGAACATCGTTGGAGTAGCAGCAGGAGGTTTTGCTGCTGCTGCATCAGATGACACAGTCCTAGATGTCAATGGTTGTTCAGACATATTTAGTCTATCCAAAATATTTCCTAGCGATTCAACAAGAACTTGCGATGAAGGGAGACTCATTTCTAAGACCAACGAGGGAACAATGTCGTTATTCCAATTAAAATAAATTTTAGACGCTTTGACACAACTTTTTTTTTTCAATTTTAAAGAGTCGAGAAAAAACAAAAGATGACTCTAGTCGCCTTCGAGTTTTATTGAGCCTGAAGTGACAAGTGCTCAAAGGACGTTTTCCTTTAAGGAGTCTGAAAAGGAGCAAAATGGACTTCTCTGGAGATCTAGGTAGAGGGGATTACCAAACCAATTGCAAAACTGCAGAATAATTTTTATGGTATGGCAGTCAATCTTCCTGAATGCTGTGTTCAGTGCATTGCGATCGATAGGGCGGCAGACACGACTTCCTAAGGATAAAGGATGCAGCCTATTGTGGTCTCCCAAAATATACTCGACGGTACGTGGGAGCACAAGTCTGTGCTGGCACTTGTCGTCTCAGAATGGAGGAATCACCCAACCAACAATGAAAACAATAGTTACTAGGCTTTACGACACCAGAATACGTCTCTAACCTAGACCTCTAGATGTTGTGCGTTAGGTTCCAAAGCGTTGTTAGATTCATTAAATTTATTTTAAGCTTATCTTGCTTAAAAATTTGCCTTTCGGGTTCACCGCGCGATGTGTATACAATTCCTAAAATGCAGTCTAAGATGATAAACAAACGTTTAATCTTCTTTCAGAATGAAAATCCTAGCTACTAAGGAAAGAAAGTTAAGAATCTTTCAGCAAAGAGCACAGAGCACATGCTAAATACACTCTCCTAAATCAAACCAAACAGTCAAAATACAAATGCACATGAATGAATTTGTTTTCAGCCTTCTTAATGTATGAATGATGATAAGAAAGCTACGTGCAAATCTGGATTACTTTTAAAGCGACAGTACTCAACAAATTTATTTTCAAAATGAAGTGAAGGTAAGAGTGACACTTTGCGATTTCAAAATGAAAATTGCTTTTCGACACATTAAAAACTATTAATTCAAATCATATGCAATAGTAACTGTATAACCGACTATCAAGAACAATGGGATTGTCTTTTAAAACTGAAAACAATAGCTACGACACTTTCAGATCAAGAAACGACAGTTCGACTATGCTACTTTTTTGCAAAAGAGAACTGAAAATGGCGCACAATACATAAAAACACTTACAGTTCTTTGCACTAAGGAGGCGGAATAATGCAAGAAAAGGGGGTTTTCACAGATACACACTAACTACAGACAACAAAAATCCTAAATAGGACTGAAAACAGTGAGAAAAAACCACAGTCTAGAGGTAAAGTTAACCTTCCCTGACCATCGCACCTATCACACTGTGAATTCAGTATGCAGCGCACCTACTGCACTCGGGAAGTGCGATGCATACAGACTGCATTGAAGGCAGGGTATGATGGTACCAGTGCGAGACTTTAAACAAGTTCTCACTAAAAGTTTGCAATTCAGTTCAGGGATTTAGGCCGAGTAAGTAATGTTCAGTATATGTAAAACACAGGGGTGATCTAAAGAGGTTACTAGAGACACCACTTAGGGAAATTAGACTGTTTGCAAATCGATTGTTTAATTCATAAACAAAACCCAGAGATAGACTGAATCAACATTGATCTACTTTGAATTTGTATAAAAAATCCAGTTTGAAGGCTAGCTAGCTTGGCTTCAGGCTCTCTCTGTAAGTTTATAAAAGAAACAAAGATAGCTAGGCTAACAAACAATCTAGTTGCTCCCCGGTGGAGTCTCCATTTTTTTACCAGGAATAGTGTCCACTCAGATGCTACTATTCCCACTAAGACTGGTAGCTATCTTAGACACAAATGAGTAAAGTCTACTTTCGTTTTCATTTATGAAAATAGACAAGAGGAGGACAAGGGAGATCAACCTTAGTCTTGCGCTTGATTTCCTCTCCTTCCTGATAGAGCTTCACTGCTTCTTCTTCATCTGTCCAGCTTCAAAGAGAACTTTTGGAATCACAACAACATACTACTATCGAAGAACAAAGATCTATATTCATAAATAACATAGGACCAGATGTGTGTTAACCATACAAATGCATATATAAATGGGTACATAAGAATATGGAGGAAAACTAGAATAGCTTTGTTAAGATGAAAAGTAGCAAGAGGATTACAACCATATGTTCTGACCCAGCATCATCCTCCAGCTAGAAAGCCCTTCTTCACCTCAAGAAAAGCTTAGATCACCCAACATTATGAATGTACACAGGAAAACCAACAACGCTTCTCTATAAGATAAGAAATTCCAGCCTCTGGATCTCTGTGATGAGGGATCCATATATAGATGATTATAGGGAGGTGAGTCATCTTCTGGGATCATGATTAGTGTCCTCTCTCTGATAGTTCCTACTTCCACTTGGAGAATGATGATCTCTTACTCATCCCTGGTCAAAAACAGAGAGGCAAGTGTAAGAGGGGAAGCTTATGGAAGATTCCACGATCTTCCACCTCGCATTTTTTCCCTTCCATTTTTCCATTCCTGACCATCGCACCTTGTACACTGGGAAGGTGATATGCATCGCACCCTCTACACTCGGCTTTCAATATGGTCCAGTTTTGACCATTTATGAGCAGTCTTCAATGGAAAACTTATGGGAGATGATGTAATCAGCTGACCTTGTTCCTTTAGGCAGTGAAGCAACACTTTTAGGGACTTAGGATCCCTCAGTTTATGGACATTTATGATTGGGGTTGAAGTGCCCAAAAATGTCTATAACAGTGCCCCCTGTTGTACATGTTCATGATGCAACTCATTCTTTTTCTATGCAGCTCCTACTCTTCCTTAATTTCTTTCTTTAGCACATGCAACCCCTTCTCTGTTCCATTCTCTACCTTCATGCGAAATTAATTTCGTTTCATCTCCTAATAGCCTTAATCTGCAAAGTTGTATTCATCATGAGTGGATCTACATTGAACTTGCAACTTTGCTTTGCCTTTATGCTGTCAACAACCCTCCTCTTACATTCGTCACATGCAAGTGTGCCACGTTCTGTTGTTGTTGATGGTGCTGCTTGTTGTGATTCTATTTCCATTGATCTTAATATCCTTTTCCATTAACAACTTGATGTCTTCGTGGATAGGCAAGTTCAAAGACACTTGATCAACTGCATCCCAAGTTGCGCTCTTAACATTGTCTTTGACTCTATTGAGAGACAGATGGACACCTGTGATTCTTGGAGACATAGAAACACTGATGGAAAGTAATATGTCAATGAAAACCAAAACAAACTTGAGGACTGACCTGCAACATACCTGTGTGTTTGAACGTGAAAGTTACACAGATTCCACTGGGAGGTCGGGAGACTGACTGCCATAATTGTGCAAGGTACAATTCAAGATGTCACAAGGCTAACTAATTACTGCAACTATGCAATGCACTATCCAGCCTAGCTTTTTGAAGACCAAAATTGCGCAATGCGCAATTTCAGTCAGCAATGACATGCAACCAACAAAATGCATTACGCAGTTTCTGTGGCTAGCAAGATACTACCTCCAAGAATTCTTTATGCAAGTCTTGAGGTTAGTTCTTAGCTAGGCTTGTTCGAATTTGAAATATTTTGAATAAACTGAAGAGCATGATTAAAAGCAGAAGAATTTCTCTAACCATTGAATTTTACCTGAGACAAGAGTCTTACCACTTCGGGTGGAGTATTGGAAGATGCACGTACATGGATACAACTCCAAATTGAAAGTTTCAGAGGAGCCATCATAATAAAATGTTAAAATCGAAAGGACTCCATCAGAAAAATCGTTTCAGCCCTCCTTCTAGCACCAAATATGTTGAAGCCCCAAAAATCGGTTCAACAACAAGGGGGATACCCGCCCGGTCTGGACCTTGGTTGGTAGCTCCTTTTCCATTTGGTATAGCGGGTCTGACTGGGGATAATGGGACCAGTTTCCCAATTTTTGTGTGTGTGTAAGATTGATTGATGTTTGTGGCTTTAAGAGATTCTAAATGAGATAATCTACTTCTAATTCTAAGCTAATGATATGCAATTGTATTCTAAAAAAACAACGACATCTAATATCTATACTAACCTGGGGTAAGATTTTTCTGTTATGCGATCTAAAATGATTTCAAATAACAATTGGTAATAAATATCATTCAACTATTATAAGAAAAGAATTCAATATAGATGAACTACTTTGCATAAAAAGTTAGACAAAATAGTTGTGAGAAGCATATCGCATAGTAAACTGTTCACATATCAAGCACAAATAAATAACTATCACCGTACAAAAGGGACCAAATGGTAACTCAGGAATTCAAGCATTAACATGTCAACAACTAAATTAAATATCACTCTAACACAGGAGATAGAAACAGTTAAGAGATAGAAGTACCATTTATAACTAGTTCTACTCATGAGCTTCAAGCGATAACGATTTCTCTTCTTAATCTGACATCAACTAAGAGTACAGAAGTGCAACATCAGTAGCAGACATCAGATGTAAAAATCAATAAACCCTGTTCCATTCATTCACCAAAACCTCCTCAGAGGGTGCAAAAGTGCATGTTCTAAGGACAAGTTTTTGATAAATTTCTGGACCCTTCTCTAAATGCATGAGAAGGGTTTAAATACTACTAACTATGTCTAAAAATAACTTATTTACAAAAATTTAGGATACGGTTTAAATGACCATCCTTTTTCTAGGCAAAAATAAATTAAAATTATTTCTAAAATCAAATCTAAGGCTAACTTATAACTATTTCTGTATTCGCTCCTTAATATCGCAAGCATTCAGCATTTGTTTGAGCAAAGTCGGTTGGCCGACTTCAGCGTTTCATTGTCCTGTGAAAATAGAATCTGCTGGAGCTGGTGCCATTTTTTCGGTAGAATTGATGATGGTTTTGAGAGTCATACACTGGCTGTGAGGTTTTACTAAATAAGCTCAGTAAGATTCCCAATTCAACTTAGTAAATTTTCTAATCGATTCTGCCCTTTCTTGAGCGCTTTGTCTCCAGTCCGATTATAGATGTTATACTTTTGGCATATATCCTGGAGTCGTTTTGGAGATTAAATTTGCTCTACGAAAATTCTCATTTATGCAATCCATCAGGCTATTCGCCGCTGTAGCTGCTTCCTCCATTGCTTGCTCAACCTCTTTGATCTGTGTATCCCATTTGTCGAAGAGCATTTCTTTATGTTTGTCATTTATTATTGGTGCGCTTCCTCTTTTTCCCTCCTTTGTTTCCTGCCAAACCAAATATTCAGTGACTCATTTATCAATTAAATCATAATCATGTCGTAAATCTACGACTTGATTGGTGATTGTATCACTTGTTTTGCAATACGAGTTCCATTGCGATATTCTTTGGATTAGTGCTTCTTGCTGTTGTAGTAATTGATCATTCAAGGAAATGGATTCTGTGATGAATTCTATGAGCTTGGGAACATCCTTGTGTGTTTCCTGTATATCCTGTAATTGCTTGTCTTTCTCTACCAAACTGTTCTGATAGCCTATTTTCATCTGCTGGAATTCCTACTGTAGTCTCTCAAGTTGTCTCTGTACTTCGTTATTAGCATTAGCTTGTTGCAACTATTGCTGCAAAACTTGTATTAGGTCTTATTTTTCTTTTAACAATTGTTGTACTTTAGATGCTTTATCAATAGTTGCAGAGGCATAAGCTCCTGCAATTTGGGATAATTTCGTGAGATTCTCAGTTGGATCAGTAGTAGGATCTCGCCAGACGACATCCAATTGTTCTGCGTCATGAGATATCATGTTTTCCAATTTCCTCTTCTTCCTTTGTCTTCTTACTACTGCTTTATGTTGCGGACTGTAAAATACATCAGGAGGAGGAATTTCCTCTATCTTGAATACAAGTTCAGAGGATGGGGTAATAGGGATGTGTTCCATGTTCGAGATATTGGCAATTGTTCCTGTGACCATTTCTTCTATTGCCTGTACATTCCCTTCAGGTTTCTTTACACTTTGGCCTTCAAGATTGATCATATCATTGAAGTTCTGCCATTCTTTGTCTAGCTCTCTTCTATCTGATGGTGGTTGGCTGATGAGAATGGGAGGACATTCTTGTCGAGAAGTTAACACCTATTGTTGTTTAGGCTCTTTTGATTGGGCAGTATCCGTTACTGACTTTTCGCTCTTGCCATGGTCACTTTCGGATTTTTCAGAGTGCTCTGATGCTTCTTTCTCGGATTTGGATTTAGATTTATCTGTATCAGAACTTTAACTGAGGCTAATGCTCAGAGTGGGTTCCCTCGCGGGTTCTAAGCTCAGCTTATCTAAAGGGATATCGGCTAGCCTTCTTTCCCTGTATGTCTTGAATCTCTTAAACTCTGTTGGGGAGAAATGCATTTGAGATGTATTAAAATTTCTTCAAGTGTGCTTTTTTGTTGAAACACATCATCAAAAGGATTTGCTTCTTTGATGAACAATTTTATTTTAACCGCGATAGTGAAATTCTTAGCTACATTGTGAGGGTCAAATAGTCTTGCTGTGAATTTGAATAATTGCAGACAGGTTATATTGTTCACTTCTTTGAAAGCATGACCTATATCAAACAATGAGAAGGCCCCACAGGCTACAGGAAATTGTGGCCATATAGCTTTCTTCTTATCCTTTAAATCCTTAGTCAAACCTCCTTCTCTGCAGGTTTGATAAGCAATTTCCCTTGCCAAGAGCTTATCGAGAACATATAAAGGTAAGATGTGAGGGGAAGCAGCACTTTCGAAGACTCTAATATATGTAAACAATTCCTCTCCAAACCATTTTGCGACTGTTTGTATGTATGCTTCTACTGCTAGAGAGCATCTTGGAGCATCTTTGTCGTACAATGTCTTGTAGAGGGGTAACATGACTCTAGGACAAATTTTGTAGAAAAATGGGGGTAATTTAGAATCCCACAACTCTTTATGATAAACATGAATGGGTAGAGGGTCTTGAGTTGTCCATTTCCACCCCATTACCGCAAACTTTGAAACATAGCAAATCGCATCCATCACATATGCTGATAAATAAAATGGGGGATAAATTCTTTGGGAAGCAGCTCTTTTAGAATGGTAATTTACAATGGTAGTAGCTAAGTTATCTGACAGTATTCTAGACCAATCTAAAATGATATAATTAACGGCAGCATCCAATAGTGGTAGCAACTTGTATGAAAATTTGTTAATATCTGGCCTCCCATAAAGCCTACAGATCATAGCAGCAGGAAAGCAATATGGGGAAGTGAGGGAGCTAGTACTATACATACCATGTTTATCCTTTTTCAGCGGTTCATCCCTCCTTGACCAGTCCTTAGTGGATTCTCCCAAGTATTCATTTTCTTTGGTAAACTTCTGCATGAACTGTTTGTTATAAATCGCCCGAGGTTCTGGAAAATGATACATAAGCTTCAAATCTTATTGAGAAAATGAGCTGATCAGTCCTTGTTCCTGAGTTTTAAACTGTCTGTTTTTAATATCGGCGCTATCCAGAACCCACTTAATCATGTCCGTGTAGGGGAGAATTTTGTGTCTTGCAGCTGTCTGGTGAAGAAATGAACAATCTAAGTCTACAACCGATGCTTTGGATGATGTTGATGAACTTGTAAAAGCCGTAAATTCCATTACCTTAGGATCCTCTTCCTCGAGTAGATTATACATGCCTTCCCAGGTGGAAACACCTGCTTCTCTATTGCATGTGGTGTCTGTGTATAGGGGCGCCATTTCTTTATCCTCAGACATTGGAGCTTTGCCTTTCTTACCCATATATTCCTGTTTACTGCTTTGTATAGCTTTTCGTTCTTCATTCCTATAGTTTACAAGTGAAGTGAAAGTAATGATAAGGAACAGTGACGGGAAAGCTATAAATGCCAAAGACATGGAAAAGTATACCACCTTACGTGAAATGGCTCTTGATAAACATGAAATCACATTTTATTAACAACTGGCAAATACTTCAATAATGAGCATTAAAGTGCATAACCAATCTCGTTTTATCGAAAAAGATTTTTTCTTGGATAGTGGACTCGAGAAATCTGTGGTGGAGCGATTTGGCGACTTTCTTTGCAATATCGCATATCGCAGTATTGCAATATCGCATAATTGTAGATCACAATATTGCAATATCGCGAGTCTCTCTCTTGTCCTATTATGAGGTTACTTTGTCGCTTTATTGTGATTTTTCGATATCGCATAATCGCAATATCGCATGTCGCAGTATCACATGTTGCAATATCGCATGATTATAAGATGTGCATATTTTGTGTTAAGCAATTTCTTGGGATGTGTGATCTTGCGATATGCGCTATCACAAATCATCATTTTCTGTGATTTTTAATCATAAGTGAGCTTCTAAGACCTGCTATGCGATATATGTTTATCCTTGTGCAGTTTCACATCGCATTCTCACGATTTTGGAGTTTAGCTTGGCATACGATCATCCTCTCTACGATGAAATATCCTTTAAGGAGCGATTTTACCTTCCTTCACAAGGGTATTTTTCTAAGTTTATGATGATAAGTTTTATTGAAAAGGAAATACGATCACTAATTGATTTTTTGGAATTTTTAGACTAAGGATCCCATTTTATTTACTATTAGTAATAACACTAAACAAAAAAGGGTGATTGTTGGTGGTCACAACAATGGGATAATCCCTACCAGAGCTTGTTGGATACTTGAAGACAACATTGGTATATGTACCATGGATGTTGATATCCCTTAAATAGTGGTTCCAAAGGGAGAGGATCACCTCTCATTGAAGATACATAATCCTTGACTTATGATGTTTTACTCTTGCTTAGACTTATGGATCTAATTATTTCTTTTATCATTTCTTATACTTCCTACATGTAAATTTGAGTATATGGATGTATCTATCCTCCTTCATGATATATAAATCCCTCTTAACGGTCATTTGATATGCAAGAAAGAAAACATAGATCTGAAAAGAGGTAAAGAGGCACTTTATGAAAAGGTGACAAGCACTACAAGCTACCTAAGCGAAGGTGCACATGTATTTGAAGACTAAAAGGTATCGAAGGTATATTTCTTCAATGTTATGTTTCAGCTACAAAATTGGATGACTAGGTAAGTCCTAAGGTATGATGATAATGTCTCTTTATTTAATGGCTCATACATGTATATGAAAGTGTCTGGGATCGATGTATCCTCCAATGAAATGTTACTACTAGTTTTGAATTCTATGAGGCTATCTAATATTGATACATTGATAGACTTGATGTTTTTCTAAGATCTATGATCTATCGTTTGAAATATTGATCCTATAAAGAAGGCTAGAACCTTGACTCCAGTAAATGATATTCATGATACTTGTCATGATGGACTTCATATAGAAGGATGATTCATTAACTCCTATACATGATTGACACTCTTGTTGTTTTGATAAATCTTTATTGAATGACCTAACCTGATTTCATTCATCATGAAGAGCATGGTAACCTTTATGTAGGAAGTATAAGTGTAACATTGATAAGTAGATATCTTACTAACTATGGGTGTGGTTAAACATAATATCCTAAAATGATGAAGTGGCTTAATAGAATAATGACTTATGTGGGTATTAAAATATTGGCCTCCTTGTTCGTCGCACAATGGTTGAAAGCATGATAGTTGTGATTATGAGAATGACTTGATGAAGCCTATGACTTATATTGCATCATCAAATTCAGAATTTATATGAGCTCTACTTGTCTCATGGATGGATATATTAATACTACAATAATGATGACTTTGATTATGGTCATAATATGGCCTCTAAATGCCGATAAGATGATTTTCTTGATATGATGACACAAAAATGATTTATGTAAGGATGATTATGATGCATTATAAAGGCATTATCCTTACAATCCAGATATGTTTATATTTGATAGTTATTTGATGAGTTCAGGATGATGAGTTACAAGATATGGATTTGATATCAGGATGATGAGTTATAAGATATGGATTTGATATTGAAAATAGTTTTGATTTTATATCCTAATGATGTACTTATGATAGGTGATGAGCCTGTGATGATAAAAATAAGAGGGATATGGATTTTGAAGCCCAAAATGATGTATCATGGCATGATGAATTGATTTCTGTAATACGGGAAAGAAATTCCATATTGCACAACTACTAAAAATTGTTTTTGTAAATCCTTGATACTTTGATTTGAGTTTGTTGAACTTGGAGTGACATCTGAGAGATGATTGAAATATTGTTGATTATGTTTTTGAACAACCATCTGTATATATATTATGTGCATAAAACCCTAATAGATTCATGATTGAGCTACTTCACTCAAATAAAGTTGCCACCAGGCATGATTTGAAATATCTTCATGTTATATTTTGAGAATGAGATATCCATCATGATATCATGGATGAGAAGTCCATAGCATTACTGAGGTTGATAATGATGTTGCTAGCATGGCTAGTTGTGAGGAAGGATACAAAAGCTCCTTAGGGAGTTGTTTGAGCATGATATGGATATGACATGGTTACATCTTAGACCAGGATACTCTCACATATTGAGGCAATCCAGTTTTTCGAAACAAGGCCAAGCTTATGGTTGGTAGGTCCTTGAGAGGGAGGATGATCGTGGTATCCTTTTGTGATTTATATGACTATATATAATCCGACATTATATTTGATTGTTGTTGTGTACGAATAGGAAACAACTACTATTGAGAAAGTAAGATTGAATATATTATCACAAAGGGACTACCAAAGAGAAATTTCTTGGTTTTCAGAGAGAATCCCCTCTAGATGAGGGGAAGCAGTCATTGAGGACACTAAGCCAATTGCCCCTACCCTGTTTGAGCTCTGAGGGTGACAAAATAAGATGAACGGCTCCGGGGTTGAGGGAACTCTAGACAATAGTGTTTTACCCCTATCTGTTACCCAAAGGGTTGAAGTAGTATCTCACACTATCTCAGTATTTGTAGAGTATACCCCATTTGGCATCATAACCATAAGCTGGGTTTGTTGGGAATACTGCTCCTCGTTTGGCCAATGAGTTGAGAGTGTACTTGGGGGTGTACAACCCAAGTTAATTATGATGCAGGTGTTCTACCACATGAATGGGTCATCGATGAAAGATTAGTAAGCAATAAGATGGGTTGAGATGACTTGATATGAATCCATGTTCAGGGTAAAGCTCCACGATGAAATTCCAGGGTTGAGCATTTACTCCCTTATGTGATGATTTATCCTTTTTCTCGATACCGGTGGAAGCTATTGCTCTCTGATGTGATTCCATAATATGCTATCCTTGATTATATTCACTTCAATGAAAACATTCCAAGTATCCACCCGACGAAAGAGATTCCAAATAGCATCATAATGGATAAAGGGTGGTAGCTTGAGCTCGCCTCTAGTAGAATATTCTTCTTCTTCTAGATCTGAGAATGTTCGTGCATATGAGCACGAACAACCAAGAGATAAACATGAATAAGAAATGGATACATTGATATGTACAATGATGATTTGTGTTGGAAATTGCATGATGACTAAATGAAAAATATGATCCATGATGATATATTTTTCAATGGACAAATATTGGTAGGTCGAATTCTACCTAGTTGAGACGGAGTGTTAATTTTTGCAACTGTAGTAAAATTCCTCCTTGGACAACTCAAATGACCAAAATAATGATTCCATTAGATTCCTCTTTTTGATAGGACCTAAATCAACCTAAATATTACCCAATTTGGTTAAGCGGAGGTTGAATTATGAATTATTTTATTCATACATATATTCTACAATGGGTCAACTCTAATCACATGAAAAACTACTTGGGTCAGTCTCAACCCGAAGTGAACCCTCAGGAAAGACTATAAATATAATATACCTCAAGATCATTTGGAAACATATTCTCTTCTCTTTTGTCTTGGTTCACATAGGTTCAACGAAAGGAGTTCTCTTAAGGGTCCAAAATAATAGGCGAAGGGTTCGCTCTGGGTTAGGGCCTTCTGGATCTCGGTCGCTGGCACACAACATGGAATTTTAGTCCTTGGGTGCTAGCACATAAGCTTATCATAGTGAATATAGACCCTTGGATGCTCAAACAAAGCTTATGGGAGTAACCTTGGCTTTAGTGGCAGATCGAAAGGTTCAGTTCCCCGGCCGTTCACATAAGGTTGTCTTAAGATCGACCAATATATCTCAGTCACTCGCATAATGAATGTAAGGGAGAAACTCTGGGAATTAGGTGTATTTTATCACATTCGCATGCATAAATAATTCCTAAGAGTGATTGTTCAGTGACAATCGTTCGCATATAGTGGTTGAGAGAGAGAGCATAATGTTTCGGTTGAACACATACAATTTTGATGACAACGACTCGAGTTTAGATTCAGGGTTTGACAACTTGACTTCAGTTGACTTCAATGATCTAGTAGATCTTGGTTTATGTAGATCTGATTAGTTAGTATCTATTGCAAACATATTTATTAGGCTCATTGTTAGTGATAATAGTTCTCGACAATGTTTGACACAGTGAAAACAATGTACAACAGTTGATGTCATTTTGTGATAGCATAATAGAACCATCCATATGAGGATTCTCATCCCTAACATGATTAGATATACTTCATGAATATCATTATTGATTTTCTCCATAGATAAAGTTATGGATTTTGTACTCTCTTTCATTGCATCATTTGGTGACCATCTAAGAAGAAGAAGATTTATAAGGCTTTTTCCCATAGTGGTTTTTTCCCTTATATCAGACCAATCTTGATGTCCCTATATGTGTTCCTTCATTCTTTTAATTTTCCTTTTATGTTCCGCTACATTGATGATGATGGCAATGTTGTTTCGTTCCATGTGATTGCCCTTGTTGATGTATAATGGTGTAGATATGAATAATGTGATGATGATAAGGGGTGAACTTAATGTATTAATGATAAAAGTAAACTATCATAGAAAATAACAATGTCGCCTATGAAGAGACACGAGATGACCTACGGCCTCTGCAACCCAACCTAGGGTTCCTGCAAATCCTGCAACGGCAGGCTTGTCAAGTTCAGTACAGCCAGTAAAATCAGGCGGATTGGTGATCAATGCTAAGCGGCCATAAGCAAAAATCAACATGCAACCTCCTCAGGGGGAGGGCCAAGAGCCTCCCCCCAATAAGGACAATCGAATGTAGCACATGGAAGAAAGGGAAAATGAAAAGGAACTGAGTGGCGGTAATGCGGAACATAGTAAGCAGAAGGGTAAGGACACAGATCAGGAAGATAGAAACAGAGCAAGTTCTTCAACATGCAAGCCAGTAGCAACTCACAGACCAAGGGTGGAGTTCCCAAGTCATCGTATCAATGCCCGGATACAGTATATGAGAGATCACATGTTGATCGATAAATTCATAGGAATTTGGCTGACAGAGAAAGCGCTAAGAAGTTGGATAAACGCTAAATGGCATCCAAAGGGGCATATCTCTCTGCATCTAGGAGAAAAGGGGTTCTTTACAACAGTTTTTAATTGCCTGGAAGATCGCAACAGGATTATGGATGGGGGTCCTTACTTTTTTAACT
The DNA here is from genome assembly GCA_000404065.3 of Pinus taeda. Taxonomy (NCBI): domain Eukaryota; kingdom Viridiplantae; phylum Streptophyta; class Pinopsida; order Pinales; family Pinaceae; genus Pinus; species Pinus taeda. The sequence goes on along the minus strand of APFE030920283.1, from coordinate 33,218 downwards.
CTGCAAGATTATATCTCAAAGCGTGGGTTGAAAGATTCAATCCAGATAAGGAGGACCTTAGCTATGTGCCAATGTGGATAAGGCTATATTCACTGCCATGGGAATACTGGGAAGAAAAATCTCTTCAGGAGATTGGGAACGCACTTGGCGAGTTTGTAAAGATTGCAAAAGAAACAAAATCATGTAGATACACGTCCTACGCTCGGATCTGTGTCTATATGGACCTCAAGCAAGCACTGCCAGACACGGTAAGTTTCTTTCATGAAGATTCTGAATGGATTCAAGTTATAGATTATGAGCATGTACCATTTAGATGTAGGAAATGTCATGATATCGGGGCATCTCTACAAAGATTGTCCACTAAATAAGAAACCCTCCTCCCAAGATAGTTCAGACAATCAAACAAAAGATGGCTTCACTAAGGTAACAAATCGAAGAAGAGGGAACAAGCGAGCAACAGACAATCCCAAGGCAAATCCAGTCAACAAGACAATACCCACAATGAGCAACAGTTTCGAAGCACTGGCCAAGACTGATATGGAGGATCTGGAGAAGGACACGCAGAAGGACAAGGATTCCAATAAAGAACAACCAGGAGAAACTTCAGGTCAAACAGGAAAGATGACTCAGAAGCAATCAAACCTACAACCTCAATCTAAATCTATATCATGGCAATCACAAGGAATGGAAGTTGAATATACTGAACCAAATGAAAAATCATCAAACGAACGAGCGGATACCTCTTAAGAACCTCAAATAATGGAAGAGGATCCAGAGCCTTTAGACATAGGGGATTTGGATATACTAGGCTTGGAACAAGCATGCAAAACAGGGAATTTTGAAAAAATACCAGATCGGCAAGTGGATAACCTAGTAGAAGTCTTGAACATGGCACAGAAGAAATACTCTCTAGGAGTCCAAATAGGAAGTCCATGGGATGGCAAATTTATCACCAAGGACAATAATAAGAGAGGCAGAAAAATGACACTTGAGAGAACCATAAAGATAGGAGAGATATTAGTGGAGTCAGGGAGGTATGCTAAACTGACCAGGTACTTCAATACAAACCCCCATCCTTCTCAATGAAGCTGGTATCATGGAATATAAGAGGGCTTGGTGGCCCAAGGAAAGATAGATTATTAAAAAATATGCTTATGCAAGAAAAACCAAGCATACTCTTTCTGCAGGAGACGAAATGTAACTCAACAATTTTGGAAAAAATAGCAGCGAAAGCCTGGCCAGGAGGGCTAGTTAGAGCTGTTGATGCTCAGGGAGCTTCGGGAGGACTTGCAATCCTTTCGGATGCGCGAGCCATCCATCTACACAACATACAAGCTAATAAAAGTTTCATTCAGGCAACCTTTCATCTCATTTGTAGTAACACCTATGGACTGATAACTAATATCTATTTCCCTCATGATACTGCTCAAAAAGCTCAAATCTTGAATAAATTGTCAGAACTCAACTCAGACAGGCCATACCCACTTTGGATCTGTGGAGGTGATTACAACATGACAGCAAGCATGGAAGAAAAACAAGGGGGTAGAATCAGAGAAAATAGTGATGGTAATCTACTAAAAAACTTCATTTACAACAACTGGTTGGTGGATGTTCCCACAAGCAATGGCCTCTCCACTCGGAGTAATAAGAGAGAAGGATCGCAGCAGATTGCTTTGCGTCTTGATAGGTTTCTCATCTCAGACAATGCAACACACTTAGGAGGGGAATTTACAGCATCCATCCTTCCTATCTCAGGATCAGATCACTGGCCTATCGAACTTCAATGCAACAGGCCTGGAAGCAACCTCAAACGTCCCTTCCGATTTGAAGAATTTTGGCTAACTCATCCGGACTTTGAGGACCTAGTTAAATCAACCTGGCTCAACTTCAATCCTACTGAAGGCACAAGAATGTCCAGGTTTCAGCAAAAAATCAAGTATCTTAAAGGAGCAATCAAAAGATGGAATCATAATACTTTTGGCAACATTTTTAAAGCTCAAGCCACTCTCAACTTAGAAATGAAGAGAATCCAGCAAACCATTATCAATGAAGGGCGCACGGAGGAATTAACCAAGCAGGAGCAAGTCATAGAATCTAGAATATTAAAGAGGGCTAAACAAGAGGAAACATTATGGAGATAGAAATCAATGATCAGATGGTTAAAAAATGGAGAAAAGAACACAAAATTTTTCCATAAAACTATGGTGCAGCACAGAATGATCAATTGCATTACTCACATCAAAAATGAACAGGGGGATAAAATTGAAACACATGAAGGCATTGAAGAGGAATTTCTCAGATATTTCAAGAAAGCATATCAGGAACCAAATATAGATAGAATGTCGTCTATCAATAAGCTTCTAAAGAACATTCCAAGGATAATAACAGAAGAACATAATAGTCTTCTCATTCAGTCTATCAATCTACAGGATGTTGAAGAAGCTGTAAAACACTTGGAGGAAGGGAAAGCGCCGGGTCCGGATGGTTTCACGTCAAACTTTTTTCATAAGTTTTGGGACCTAATAAAGACTGAGGTATGGCAAGTAGTGGAGGAATCCCGAGCACTCAAATGGATGTATCCAGGGTTAAACGCCACCTTCATAGCCTTAATACCAAAGGTGGAAGACTCCAACACTCCAGATAAGTACAGGCCAATTGCCCTGTGTAATATCATCTATAAAATCACTTCAAAAGTCATAGCAACAAGACTAAAGCCGTTGCTCCCTCTTATTATCTCGCCCGAGCAATCGGGGTATGTAGAAGGCTGACAAATAATGAACGAAATTATTCTAACTCATGAGATAATCCATTCCTTAAAGAAAACCAAAAAGCCAGGTATGTTGCTTAAGCTAGATCTATCTAAAGCTTTTGATAGTATCAATTGGGTCTATATTCAAAAAATTCTTATTGCCTTTGGTTTTTGCCAATCATGGGTCAGATGGATTTTTAACCTTTTGTCTTCAACTTTTTTCTCTGTTTTAATCAATGGCATCCCCTCGACAACGTACCATCCCTCCAGAGGTATAAGGCAAGGAGACCCCTTGTCTCCCTTTCTTTTTGTAATTATGGCAGAAGGATTGGGTAGGAGCATCACCTCTGCTGGGATAGCTCAGCAATTAAAAGGCCTTCCTTTCAAAAACTCCCCAGCTTACTCCCACCAGCAATTTGTAGATAACAATATGCTTTTTGGCCATCCCTCGGTGCAAGAACCTTGCCTCCTCAAATAAATCCTGACAAACTTCTCTGATGTTTCTGGTGCCCTTATCAATCGAGATAAATCCCAATTTCTTTTCTTCAACACCCCTGTTCCCACCCAAAAAGCTATTGGCCGAATTCTGGGATTCACTATTGCCTCCCTGCCCTCCAAGTACCTCGGTGCCCCTTTAATGGCCTCAGCTCTCAAACACTCTTCTTGGAAGCTTCTATTGGAAAAACTGGAGACTCGAGTCTCTCTATGGACCTACCGAGCTTTGAATATGGCTAGCAGACTTGTTCTTGTCAAGGCGGTCCTTCATTCCTTGCCCTTGTATCTCTTCTCCATCCTTCCTGCCCCAAAATGGGTACTCAAAGAAATTAAGAATCTCCAGCGCAACTTTTTATGGGGAAGCTCAGGCCAGAATAAAAAATGGGCTCTAGTTAAATGGGATAATGTATGTCTTCCTAAGAAAGCAGGGGGTATTGGGCTAAGAGATCCTGAGCATAGCAATAGAGCAATGGGCGCAAAAATCTGGTGGAGATGGCTAGCCCATCCTAATACTCCATGGGCCTCTCTCTGGATAGCTAAATATGCAAGCAATTGTCCCATGGAAAAAGAATACGAATGACGGAGCTAAGCACGGGATCGATAATCTGGAATTTAGCTATACAACACAGAAGTCTCATACAAGAGCACAGTTTTTGGGAAGTTAAGAGTGGAACAACTGCTCGATTTTGGGAAGACTCTTGGCAGAAATTACCAAAAATAGGAGACATACTCCAAGATCATCCAATACCAGAGCAGGAGATCAATCAGTTAGCCAAGGTCAGTCAATTTTGGAGCTCATCTACAACTCAGGAGCATAGGCAATGGAAAAATGAAAATCAAATTTTATTGAACAGCTCTGAACAAACTCAGCAACATCTCAATACAGAACTACAAAAGAGGCAAATCACTGTCTCAGAAGAATCAGACATTCTAAGATGGGGTTATGAAGAGAAAGGAATATTCACCACAAAGGAAGCGTATAAGATAATAGTCCAAGATCAGCTAAACAAAGACACCTTATGGGATAAAATTTGGCACACTTCCAACTGGCCGAAGGTTTCTACCTTTTTATGGCTCCTTTGTCATAATAAAATTCTAACTTGGGATAATCTCAGGAAAAGAAGCTTCTCGGGCCCATCTATATGTCTCATATGCAGGCAAGAGGAGGAAACAACCATACATCTTATGCAGTCATGTCAAACTCGAAGAAAACTCTGGGAGAAGGTCGCTTTCCGCTATCAAAGAGAAGGTAGAGTGCAAGGAGATCTCAAAGCCACTATTCGCAACTGGAGTCAAAAGCCATTTCAAAGTAATCTCCTTAACACTCTGTGGCATCTTATACCTAACTTACTGATGTGGAACATATGGAAAGAGCGCAACAGAAGAGTTTTCAAGGATCAAACTATGCCTCTAGAGAAAATTTGGACTATACTTCATCAGAATATCATGGAGTCTCTATCAATTACAGAATGGTACTCAGAAGACTTCCCCACAATACCTCAGGAAAAAACAATCTAGGATAATTGGAGGATACAGATAAACCAAAAGACAATCAACAAAAAGAACCCCACAATGCAGGAAAAGGAATCAAGCAATTGGACTCCGCCACCCATTAACATGTTCCAGCTTAACTTTGATGGGGCCTCAAAAGGAAATCCAGGGAAAGCAGGGTATGGGGGAGTCTTCAGAGATCATAATGGCAATCCTCAATGCATCTTTATGGGCTCGATAGGCTGGGATACCAACAACTCAGTAGAATTGGAGGGATTATGGAGAGGTCTCAAACTAGCCCATGAAAGAAGATTTTTTCCTCTCATTATAGCAGGGGATTCGCAAATTATAATTAGAATTATCATAAATCTCCTGCATGGTTCACCCATTCACAAAGTCAGCAACAGTTGGAGAATGGCCCAAAGGCTTGAGCTAATAAATAATTGGCTTTCTCAGCACCAAGCAATCTCATGCAAACACACCAGAAGGGAAGGAAATAAGCTCCCTGACTTTCTTGCCAATCTCAGAGTGGAAGCTGAGGGAGGCTACTTTGAAGGAACTATCGCCAGCTTAGCTTTCGAGGACCAAATCGCCAAATTCCAGGAAATTGTCACTCAGGACAAATCTCAGATGAAGAATACACACCCGGATGTGGGTGGCATTAACAGTTATCAATGACAAACTGCACAATTCAAACATCTGGCCTGACGGATGGCAGGCGGATGATCCGTAGGATACGCGTCGTAGGATGGCGAATTAAGTTCAAGGCAGATGAAATTAATATCGAGCAGTCTCGAATATGGTCTGGTATTAATGCGAGCATGGCTGCACAGCAAACAAGTTGGCTTATTGGCATGGATCCGCACAATGCCCCTGTCTCAGCCGCTGGTTCTTTTTATTATCAAGCAGAGCCGCTTCAGCACCTCTGCTTGGTCTTTCGAGTCTGGCCATTAGCTTGGATTTGGAAGCTCCCTGTAACTTTCCGCGCTCCTACTGTTCCTGGCCTGCTTTGCCTCAGTTTCTCTCCCGGCACATTTTCCTCTCTGACTATGCCTCGTAGCAGAGGAATCCCACGTCGAGGTAGCCACATAGGGAAAAGAGGTCGCCCTTCTCGCCCTGTTCCACAGAATGTTGCCCCTATCGCCTCAGCTCCCCCTTCTTCTCCGCCTCTGGATCAAGCTAGCCCTATCCCGAACAATTCATTCCAGACCTCCAGGTTTACTTTTCAAAGTCGGCTCAACAAGCCTGTTTTGACAGCAAGTATTACCATAACTGTCTCGGAGGAGGAGAGCAACCAGCTCAGCTCGACTCCAACTATATCCACCCACTCTCAGGAAGATAGTGTTCTTCAAGGGGACCTGACAGGGATGGTGTTCCATGCGGATCACATGCAAGAGGATGCCCCTGTTTCGGAAGCGCCTCAGCAGCCAGTGGATCCGACTCAGAGTGATATTCTGACCTGCGGGCCGTCTCAAAGGGCAGTTGGTATTTTAAATATGGTAACTACTCCTGATGGAGGCGCACCGACATATGATGAAGACAGTTTCGTGACCTAGGTAGCTTCTACCAGCCAGGTGAACGAGGACAAGCCAGCGTCCCAAAACATGCAGATTAATCATGTCTCTTCTCTGCCGGGTGGCCTTCTAGCCTATATGCTATGCAATTTTGGTTTTGTGTCTTTGATTCTGAAGTTAGATGTCTGTGTCTGGTTCATTCTCACGCAACAGGCAGTGGCAACAGCCAATATAGGTTCTACTTGTTTGTTATAAATATGGCTATGCTAGTTGTTGTTCCGCTTTTTTGGTCAATGAAGGGCATGACGATCTCAGTCCTGGTAAAATATTTCTGTTTGTCAGAGCCCAAAGTCAAAATTTTGAAGTTTGTACTGTAAATTTGGTTGAAGGCCTGAACTGTAATGTCCCTGAGTTTCTGGTTGAGGAATGGCCTTGGCCTCCTCTGAGGTCTTGACCTCATTATATATATTTTTACACCTTTTTTAATAGAATTAGTATTTACGAAGAAAAAAAAAGCATAGGATATATATCTCGTGTGGAAATTTCAAAATTGAAATCTTATTGCAGCATCTGGAATTTAATTTTCTAATTGTTAATTAAGTTAACAATTTATCTGCTACTGTAAATACCAAATAAATCACACTACAACCTTCACAAATAAACTACAGAAGAAAATAAAGTTGGAAACTGAGAAAATTCTAGCACACACACATAAAAATTGACACAAGTATTTTTGAACAAATGTTCGTGGAAAAACCCAACTTGGGAAAACCAATGCAACATATAAGGGTTTTTATTATTATGCAATAGTGAAATCTAAGTACAATCTATGGATGCCCAACTGGTAATCCAAATAGAGCAAAATACTGGAAAAAATATTTTGAGGAATTTTCCTCAACCCCACAGGCAATCCTGGCTCAATCAAGCCAATTGAATTGGCTTCTCAATTGCCTCTTCATGGGCCCTATGTCAACCTTTATGTAGGCCTGAAATACGCTGGCTAGGAACTGCCTCTAATTTGCTTATGACTAACTATCACTAGTTTGGAGTCCTCTAGCTTGGTTCTTTGGAAATTATTCTGACCACTAGCACCTAAAACGACCCTTCCTCTAGCTAAATCGAAATTCCCTCTAGAGACTTCTGCATAGCTCCCGCATCAGCCTCATTGTGGCTCTTTCTACCTCTCTGCAATGTACTTCACCGGATCTGGAAAAATTCTTCTAGCCTCACTATCTTTACCCTTCACTATTTTTGCTTCCTTCTCTAGCTTTCTGGCAACTACTGTTGCTCTCTGGAAATCAAACTACCAAAGAAATTGAAACTCTCAAGTGTATTCTCCATCTACCCAAGAAATTCTTCTTATAGTCCTCTGTTGGAGCACCAACAACGAAGATTAAAACTTAATCAAGGGCCAAGATCATTTCACAGTCGATCTGTGTGATTTTCTAGAGAATTCTCACCTTATCTCTATTAATCCTGATTAATTAACCCATTTCCATAAGTTTAGACTTAGGAAAAAATTAAAAATGGGCTAATAATATGATTGAGGTACTTCTAGGTGGAGTTTCCATAAACGATTTATGGGTTATGGATATCTCATGTGTTTTAGCCTCTCCACTATGTTTTGAGACTAGAACACTTCCGATGCTACAAAAACTAACACACCCTCTTAGCGAGGAAGGTGTTCTAGTGTCGTAATGCCGCTATAACACCCTGTCTCTGTATCACCCCCTATCACGTTGTTGATCTCTAGCCACTGCCTATCAATCACTATGCAACTCTAATGTTGCATCTATGTTGCCGCTAACACTACCATATCGTTATCAACTTTGCATCATAGGGGCTTCACTTGGGGAGCAATACCATACCACGTGGGTTCATATTGGGGTATATTTATTAAGGAAAAAATGACATAATATATTGGGGGATATATAGAGGGGAGAGGGTTTTTATATTAGCAGGTATAAAAAATGGAGTCCAAAGTTAATGAAAAAATATAAATGGGTATAAAAATTGTTAATGAAAAAATGGATACCTACAATATCTAGTGAAAGTAGAGGTTTTTAAATTGGGAAGGTGTATTGGGTTTGTATTGGTAGGGGGTTAAATAATGTGATGTTTAGAGGTATTTTCCAATATATAGTCAAATTAAGGGTATTTTTTAATATGCCATGAACACACGTGATATGTCAAAGGTTCATTGAGTGAAGCCCTCGTGCTTTGCATCTGCACTACAAGTCCCTCTCATATGTTGTTGCTACAACTACAACAACTGCAACTAAGAAGCATCCAAAATAATGAATCAATTGTGTTCAATATGATTCATCTATCTCCTCAGTCCTAACTACTACTAGCCTCTACACTATCACTGAAGAATCTGTGCTACTGCTAAATCTGAATTGTGCCACTCTACACTCATGTCAACTTTGCATTGCACTCCCCAGAACTTGGGTGCTACTAGTCTGCAACTGTCACTCTAGAATATGACTACATCTCTTGACACGGATCCATCCTACTATTGAAGTATTGTGGCCCCCCGTATCAAGGTAATGATCCATGAGGTGAACTCCTCAATGGACCCTGCCCATGTTTGCAACTCCCTCGAGCTATAACTCTATGTCGCCCCACCTCTCTCTTGGAGGTATGGTCACAAACATCGCAAACTCTTCCTCCAACTTGGAGGATAGCTTGTCAATATCTACTGACACTGTCACCTAGTCTTGCTTCTCCATATTTTCCTTCTTCCTGAGAGGACATGGTGTACTAAAGTAACCGAACTCACCACATTTGAAGAACTTGACCTCTAACATGTCCTTTTTCTTCTTCTTCTACTCCCTCTACCCCTGACTAAGACCCTTAGATGCTAGGGCCACATTCTCCTCCTCGCTCTTCAGTCCCTTGTTGTTGTTGTCGCTCATGGTACTCTTTAGTAGAGCCTGCTTCAAATCCTCCAGTTTGAGATTAGATGACATCCTGTCCCACTTCAACAAGGTGTCTCACCCCAAGATACTCTAGAAAAATACCTATCAATCCTCTGAGACACTATTCAGTGCCAACCATACAAACTATGTGGGTTGGGGTGCCTTCCCAATGACTACTACTTGATCTCGTTCTTCTCGAATCTGAGTGAGAAAGGCATATATGCTCTCGCCCTTCTACATTTTAGTACTCCTAATCTTCTTCTGGAGAAACATCTTTTGCTGCTCGAAAGAACTCTAAATAGCCCATACAAAGCATCCCAAATTTCCTTGGCCATCCCTTTGTTTGCCACATGTGAGACTAGATGATCTCGAACACCATCCAAAATCATCCTCTTCGCCTTGCCATTTCCCTTCTGTACTCCTTTAGTTGATTAGGGTCCTCAGGAACTGATACTAGATTCTTTGTATAGGTCTTCAGATCATATTCATCTAGAAGGGAGGACATCCTAGCCTTCCAGATTACATAGTTGGAGAATCCCTCCAACCTATCCTGGTCTCTGAGCCCAAATGTGGCCATCTCTGAATCTGTTGAGGAAATCTACACTCAGTTACTGCCAATCTACAACTCGAAAAAATTGAACTTTTGAAACTCGAAGTCCCCTGAGAGAAATTTTCCCTCATGTGTGTTTTTTTCTTCCACCTGATGTTGATTCTACTGGTACAAACTGATGCAAAACCCTCTGTGTCCAACCAAGGAATCTGTTGAGTGAAAATATGAGTTGATGCTACTCCCTCTGCCTGCTAGAATCACTATTCTGGGAAAATCAACTTTTTTGCCAACCTGCAATTGAAAATTGAATCCTTGCCCAACAATTTGATCTACTCAACATAAAATAAATCGTCTTGTTCCTCCCTCTGAATAACAAAATTTTCTTCTTTGCTTCTGAGCTTCCCGACTGATCAATCATGCTTTGATACCATGTGGAAATTTCAAAACTGAAATCTTATTGCAGCAACTGGAATTTATTTTTCTAATTTTTAATAGATTTAACAATTTATCTGCTATGAAAAATATCAAATAAATCACAATATAACATTCACAAATAAAATTTGGAAGAAAATAGCACTGGAAATTGAGAAAATTCTAGCGCACACACATAAAAATTGACACAATTATTTTTGGACAAATGTCCCCAGAAAAACCCAACTTGGGACCAATGCAACAACTACGATTTTTATTATTATGCAGTAGTGAAACCTAAGTAGAATCTATGGATGCCCAACTAGCAATCCAAACAAAGACACTGGCAAAAATAATATGAGTAATTTTCCTCACCCCCATAGGAAATCCTGACTCAATCAAGCCAATCAAACTGGCTTCCCAACTGCCTCTATGTGGGCCCTGTGTCAACCTCTGTGTAGGCTTGAAATATGTTGGCTAGGAACTACCTCTAATTTAGTTCTAACTAACTTTCCTTGGTCTGGAGTCCTCTGGCTTAACTCTCTAGAAATTCTTTCGTCCATAAGCACCTGAAATGATCCTTCCTCTAACTAAATCGAATTACCCTCTAGATACTTCTGCACAACTCCTACATTAGCCTCACTATGGCTCTTTCTGCCTCTCTACAATGTACTTCATTGGATCTGGAGAACTTTCTCTAGCCTCACTGTCTATGCCCCTCACTATTTTTGCTTCCTTCCTTGGCTTTCTGGCAACTGATGTTGTGCTCTGGAAATTGAATTGCCAAAGAAATAAAAAAACCCTCAAGTGTATTCTCCATCTACCCATTAATTTTTTCTTATAATCCTATGTTGGAGCACCAATATCCAATATTAAAACTTAATCAAGGGCTAAGATAATTTTCCAGTTGATCCGTGTGAGTTTCTAGAGAAATCTCACCTTATCTCAATTAATCTTGATTAATTAATCTTGAAATAATTAAAAATAGGCTAATAATCTAATTGAGGTACTTCTAAGTGGAATTTCCAGAAACGATTTCTAGGTTATGGAGATCTCATGTGTTTTAGCCTCTCCACAAAGTTTCGAGACTAAAACAGCTTTAATGCTACAAAAACTAACATTTCACTTGCTTCATCGCATCATATATTGTAACAAAATCCCTAAGGAATTTCCCTATTCTAGCCAAGGTCTCCTCGTCCCAAAACTCCCACGATAATGAGTACATTTGTATCCATACAAGAATTGTCGTGAAATCATCCTTGCTAGGAACAAAGTGCTTAATCCAGAATCTTAGATAGAACCTAACTTAATTAAAAAAATATGGCTCGTTCTCAAATACTCGGTTCCAATCTTATAAACTGGTGAAGACAATAGTAAGAAGGCCCTTAGCACCCAACTCAGGCTTAATATGGACTTTAGGTTTTCATTTATTGTACACCAAGTGGGATAAGGAATTTTTGAACAACTTGATGTCCAAAAACTTTCCTATAAGTGCATGATCCCACATGTATTATATGTATTTGCCAATCTGATTCAATCTAACCTCAAACTTGGTGTGTATAACTACTTTGGGAAAACAACTCCTTGGTCTTTGTTTTCTTGTGTGGCTAGCTGATTGATATTGGTTTTTCCTATCTCCATCCTTCTATGGGTTTTAGGAATTAAGATTGGAAGTCACAAGCTATTATGGGATTATTCTTTGAGAAATAATCCTGCTATAAGAGAGGTTGTTGCTTCCTCCACTAGGATTAGCCATAGGAAGAATGGTTGGATAAGGTAAATTTGTTGCAACAATTGGGATAGGTTTTGTAGAACTCTCTCGATCCGTTGTTACAATTAATTTTACCAAAACTTAAAATGTTATTTTTTTAAAAATTAGAATTAAAATTATTTTTCACACATTTCTTTATTATAATAAAATTTCAACAATAATTATAATTTTTAAAACATAATAAATTCCATAAATTTCTAAAAATTAAACATTTAATATTTAAATTTCATATTTTATATAATATATTATTAATGAATTTTAATCATTTCATTACATTATAAAATTTTTATAAAAACTATTAAATCTATGATACCAAAAATAAAAATCAATATAAAATATGACATGATAAAAACTTTTAAAAACTATTAAATCTAATAATATCAAAATAAAAATCAACATAAATTGTACATATGAATTTCACAATGTGATACTAAGTTCAATAACATTAAATCAACATCATATGATAAAATATAATTGGTAAAAAATGTTGAATTTAATAATGCCAATATAAAAATCAACATAAAGCATGTAAATAAAATTTTCAAGATACAATTAAGTTTCAATCCATTATATCATAGGCTCGAAGCCATTACATCAAAGTTTATTATGTCATTTGTGGGAATTGAATATGAGTAAGAAGCTCTTAATGAATTGTTCCAATCACCCAAAATAAACTCAATTGACAGATAAATTTACATTTTATTAATATAATTTAAAAATTTTGAATATTTAAAATGATTGATCTAATTTTAATTGTTATAGTTTTAATAGTAATAATTGACAAGCATCACGATGTAAACCTTAATTCCCCTAACCGCCACCTTTTTCTTGAGAGATCTTCCTCTCCAAGATGATGCCATTGGCCAAAATCCCTTTCATCTTGTTGATTTTTTCCGTAGATCTGGTAAACAAGGGGAAATTTCTTCTTCCATAGGGCTCTTCCTGCATCCATGATGAGACCATTGCTCCAAATATCTTACATTTTTTAGTCTTCGTGAGTCCATTCTCGGGTGGTACTTTATGTTTTCATGTGAAAGTGGCCGATCTAATATCTATGCTCACTACCAATATTCAAGATCGAACATGAATCCCTTCCATTTTTATGCGTCTCCTTCATGGTGGTAAGAAACTTCAAGAAGGAAATTTACTCAAAGATTATGACATAACCAAGGACACTACCATCTTCCTAGTTTCAAGATTAAACTGTGGAGCCAAAGGTCGGGGTGCAACCCCTGCTTCTCAGGATACATCCTTTATGGATGCCTTTAAGTTAGGACTTTTTCATTTGACTCCCAAAGAGCTCTCAGGGTCAACCTTCATTATGGATCAAGCAAAAGAGGTTCCAACTATTAAATTGGATGAACCTCAATCCAACATTTACTACGAGGGATATTTTTAGAATGCCTTTATTTGTTGTTTTAATGGGTTTTGGCCATCAGAATCTATGCTTCGAGAATGGGTGCATCAGACCTAGACCCTGAATGCAGATATGTTGTTTTTCCTGAAGGGTTTCTTTATGTACTTTAAAGATCATCGGGATTACCTAAGTATTTTTGAACAAAGACCTTGGTTTTGGGGTAGATTTGAGCTTTGCATGAAGCCATGGTTGACTGGTTTTAACTTTTTTACCATGCCATCTCTGCCCACTCTAGTTTGGGTTAGACTCTCGAATATGCCTCTTCATTTGTTACATCTAAATATCTTAGCTGGTGTGGGAAACTCACTCGCATAGTGTTGAGATACACCTCAGTAGAGTGTTACCAGATAAAATCCTCCTTAATTAGAAGGGTATTATTTGTTCACAGTCGGTGGACTATGAAAATATGACTTTTTGCTATAAGATTTGTCAACAACTTGGTCATCTTCAGAATTTCTACCCCTCGTCTCAAGGATGCTCTCCTCTTACGATTTCCAAGGATAAGTCATGAGAATGGCAAGATCCAAAATTTCCAATAGGATCTAAGAAATCTTTAGCTAACTAACTAAATAACACTCAACAACAAAAATACTCTTCAACTAAATTGAGTCCTTTAGCCTCAGGTTAGCCACATGCATTGCCAGCTCATCCTTCATACATTGTGATCCACCCCTCAAATGGAGACACAAGAGACACAACTATGGTCTTAGATTCATTAATGAGTGGGCACACATGTTTCCATGAATCAGATCAGTTGAATAATGATAAGGAAGCAGTTATAATTATAGACCCCCCAAAATTTGAATCAATTCAAGGAAATGCAATCATTGTACCCTCTTCATTTGTTCCTAATAGCTCCTCGGAATGGATTGATATTAGTAAGAAAAAAGGAAAAAAATGATTCTTGGAAAGACCCATGATCATTCATGGGCTCATTTTGTTGAATTTCCTAAGTCTATCCGTGTTATGAAACCAGCTTCAAGAAAGATAGAAAAGATAGATCAACGCCTTAGAATTCAGCCTCTTCGAGGGGGCAACCTCCTTTACATTACATAAATGAGCAATTCTTGGATGATACAAAT